>VZZY01010626.1:511251-565397 GCA_013400335.1 Eurystomus gularis
CCAACACACACACACACCTTCCCCCACTGTTAAATACTCTGATTTTTATTTCTCAAAGTTTTTGTCTTCTGTTTACAAT
This sequence comes from Eurystomus gularis, assembly GCA_013400335.1. Lineage (NCBI taxonomy): Eukaryota > Metazoa > Chordata > Aves > Coraciiformes > Coraciidae > Eurystomus > Eurystomus gularis. Next base: position 511,331 of record VZZY01010626.1, read on the forward strand.
CTATATGAGAACATAAAAACCAAATAAATGCAAATCAGCTTCTTTCAGGCCTCTGTTTCATCCCAAAGTTTATGGCCACACAGCAGTGATATTTTTTTAATTTTCTTTTTTAAATGGGTTCACGAGATCATCCGAGCCAGTTTTATGTTGTAGCAATTGAATTCTGTCGTGAAAAGCATGCCTGAAGAGCTAATAATTTTATCATTAATTAATCCTGTTGCAGTATTTGTGTTTTTATTGCCTCATGGGTTGACTTCAGAAAGCATTTTGTAATTCTGTTGTGTCGTTAAATACAAGAGTAGGGTTGTGGTGCTTTTCTTCGCTTGCATCTTGGTTTTGATGACTTCCAGAGCTGCTTGTGGTGTGATGCTTTATTTACTGTGGAGAAAGTTAATCACGATTATTATTTGTTTTCCTGAGTGAAGAGGGTTTAAGCTGGCCAGGCTCTTCAGCTGCATAAAGCTCATGCAGATCAACTCGCAGTCATTAGAAGCATGTTATAAATTCAATTAAATTAAATAGTTACATGCCCTGTGCTAATCAATAGTGAGTTTGATCAGAAGTTTTACTGGGGAGCAGACATTGGTGGTGATGCTCTCGTCTGAAATAGGTACAGGATGATGCACTTCTGGAGAATATGCCCACTTGGTGCTTTTTGGGGTGTTTGTGCCACTGAATTTAATTTGAAGTGCTTTGCCTTCAGCAGCACAAAAGAAAATAGTAACTTGCAGTGGTTCAGACTAAGGTTTTTTCCATTTTCAAGTGACTATTCCGTTTCTAAATACATTGCCGCTGGCTTAACGTTTAGCATAGTTTGAGCGAGCTTGCTTAATATATTATAAAGTATTTGTCATGGAGTCAGAAATGTTTATGGTGTCATCAAAGCTTTAGGAGAAACACATCAAATAAATTGGTCCACTGAAAGCTGACTGCGGATTTTAATGTAAGCCGGGCAATGCCTGATAGCTTTATAATTTGTCTACTTTATAAGCCATGAAATCTGAAGTGAGGAGGTCTGCCTTTCACGCTTTTGGGTTTTGTTCCTTTAACAAGAATTTGGAGCTTTCTCCTACTGACAACAACAAAAAAAGGAGAATTGTGAACATAGATCTAAAAGGAAAGCACAGTGAGTAACTTGAGTCATTTCAGTGCCGTATCCTAACACTACCACGAGGAGAATGGTAGCGAAACCCTGATTCAGGGATGATTTCAGGGGAAGCTTTAATTCATAGAAGACAAGTCTAACTCAACTGGAGAATGCATCGTATGTACCAGCTTTACCTATCTCAGCGTGCTTTTCCACGACGGTGTAGCAATGTGCTCTGCGTCTGAGCAGCAGGATGGAGTGGTCTCTGGTGACAAGAGCTGCGGCAAGCAGCGTAAGAATCCTGTTAGATGCTGAAGACAATTATTACTGATAGGTAATGTAACTTTGGTTTCATCTGAGTACTGGTGAAAGTGACAGCGTTGGGAAGACGTCCTTGAATGACCCGCTTCCTGAAGTTTGAAAAAAAAATAATCTCAAAATCAGAGGCTGGTAGGGTAAGGGATTAGTGGCAGTAGTGCTGCTTGTAGTGTGAAATCAGTTGTGGGGCATCAGAAGTTGGAGGAGAGCAAGGAGCAGGAGGACTTTTAGGAGGTGTTCCTGAAAGCTGAAGTAAGAAATAATAAAAATCCCTCAGCGTGCGACATGATCCCTGCCGTGGCAGGGAGCATCAGGACAAAGTGTGATCTCCTCTGCAATTGCGCTTGATCTCCTCCAGTCGGAGGTTACGGGAATTGTAAATGATCTACCTCTTCTGAATTTGGCTGTTGCGGAGTTGCTCCTCTCTGCCACCTACCTGGCAGAAGAGAAAGGAAGATCTCCGAATCCTTGCTGAGGTCTGCGGGCGGCCGCAGGGCAGAATGATACTTCTAAGCCTGGTTTAACATCAGTGCGTGAAGCTGGTGGGTGAGTCCTGGGGAGGTCGCGGGCTCCGTAATACGTGGCCAGCTCTTCTGTGAGAATAAATGGGTTTCTCTCCTTAATAGCTCATGTCTTGGCATGCCACTAACCTCATAGCTTAGTCAGGCATCTACTGAAATAGCATCATGTGCCCCGTGGCTACGTAAATTCACACCTTTCTGTAAAGGGCTTTGCATTAGTGGAGAAGGATCGGTAGAAAAGAGCAGAGCGAGACACAAATCTGGCTGCGGTTCTGCTCCCGGCACCCCTCTGGCCATAGTCGTGGGGCTTTGGTGTCTGCGGGCTCCCTGTCCACTCGTCTCTTCATCGTGCTCGTTCCCGCAATGCGGGAGGAAGATGCGGCAAGCACCTACCCCTTTCAGAGCCTGCCCGTGTCTTTGATGTGTTTGTTACTCCTCAGGGTTGGCTTTTTTTTTTTCCCCAGGAAGGAGAACAGAGAACGTAATTTGTGCTCATGAAGGCTAATTATAATTTTCCCTCTGCAGATCATTTCTTAGAGAGCTGTATGTTCAAAGAATTGCTGCGAACTCTTTTCTACATGAGTTATGTTCAATGTCCAGGCAACGAAGGTCAAAATTTCTTTGGCACCTATTCCTGTTTGTGTTTATTTAATAATATACACTTGTGTCACGTCTTTGTTAATGTTGTCAGGCACTTCAAAGCCACCTGTAATGAAACTGAGAGCACCTCAGAAAACAAGACAGTAAAATGTCGGCACTTCTTAACAAAACACTTTATTGATTAAACAGCACAATTTCGATATGTGGAAAACTGAAATGGGTTGCGATCACTTTGAGACCAACTGCGGAAATACCTGGGTCTTTGGCTTGCCCAAAAAATGACAGGAGGCTGAGCGATTCAGTTGAGTCTTAGAAGTGAATTCTAAGGCATGGGAATGTGCTGGGTTTGAGTTGACTGGAGATCAGAACAAAGGAGCATAAGTGACCCAAGGACTCCTTTGCCCAGTCAGATGTTCGCCTGGAACATGTCCTTCCCTAGCTATACTCCGGAGTTGGGATGAGGCCGGCAGATGCTGGTGTAACATACCGGTGCTCCTCAGAACATCAGCTGCAGGTACAAGCGATTTCAATGCCTGGTCGCTGCCAGACTGATGATTTTAATACAAGGAATTGAGGAGCTCCATTTGTGACCTCTGCTGGTTTATTTTAGGGCCGGTAACTTGAGATGCTGTTGTTATTAAGCATTGGAAAATTGGAAAATGGAGATAATTTCAAGTAACCTTATGACGTCAGCAGAGAAAATAATAAATATGGAGGGGAGCTAACGTTCCGTTCTTCTGTCAACGGCAGAGCGTGTGAAGTAAAGCACACTGGAGTTAGGAGACTTACTGCATCCTTAGGTGTAACAGAAAACCAAGGGATCTTCCTTAAAGCCAGTCCCTTGCCCTGACTTAAAGGTTGTTCAAAGCGCAGGAAGTTAAATATTAGAGGAATTTGTCGTGGTCCTAATAGAAACTTCTCTTCTTTTGTTTCTTGATGTATGTATGTCAGCCTCTAGCATTTATGTCTCTGCCTCTTTCCTGGCTGTTTCCACGCCTGCATCCATTGTCTCTGTTCCGCTCCTTACATCGTCTGGCCGTTCTTCGTACTGGGCCTTTGCTTTTGTAAGCTGTGCCCCGTGCGTGAACTTCCCTTTGTTCAGCTGAGCCTTCTGACTTTGCTTGGTTTTGCATCGTTTGCTCGCGTTTCCTGGCTTTTTATGCTTGCCTCGGTCCCCATCAGTTGCTTGCCCATGTTTGAAATGGCTGAAGGCTTTGATTTATTCATCCTGTAGTACTGCTCTTTAAAAAAATCCCTCAATTCTCTAGATATTTGGGCAGTTTATAATAAAACATGTTATAGTAATCATACTACCATGGCTCAAAATATGCCAGTTCCCAGATCTCTTGGATTTGTTGTGGTATCTCCTAAGGAAGGAGTGCCAAGACAGCTCTGATTGCGTCTGTGAAACAAAAGGTTTTGTGGTAGAACCTAGAAGACCTTGTGCTTTTGAACTTCATGGATGCAGCTCCTCTCGGTGTGTCTGGGTCCCTTTGGGGCGTCCATTCCAATTCCATAGCTCCATAGAAACATGAGTGCGCTTGATGCTGCTGGGAAATGTTGTGTCTTGAACTCTCTGTCTATTTGTGTAGATTGTTTGTTTTTTTCTTGGCTTAGGAAGATTTTAAATAAATTTTCTGTTTGTCAGTTGTTTAGAAAACAAAGTATAATGGAAAGGAGGCAAAGTTGAATGCCTTTGACCACGCGTTTGTTGTCAAAGACTTTCTCTGTTGGCTTGCTGACCTTTCAGATGGTCTGTGGTATGAGCAGGAGATCTCAACAGCTAGTGTAGCACCCACTGCAGTACATGGGATGCGGTTCACTGTGTCATTGAGTTGTGCCATGAAAATAGGGGAAAAATGGACAGAGTTCTTGCATGGAGAATTATTTCAGGTCGGTACCCTTGTTGAATAAGCTTGGAAATGGCACCAAAAGCTGAAGGTTACATATGCTTCTCATAACTTTGATTATAATGATTGCGTAGCTGCAGATCCTGGTCAGGAGGGGAGGAGGTTGGTTGATGGTAGAGCTAGTGACTGAGACATCAAGCTGTCTACGTGTGAGGGCCTATACTAAATACATAATGGACCTGTACTAAATACATACCCCATTTTTGTGAAGTGCATATCTAGAAGCTTCTTGTAAAGTAAAGGGAAGTGAGGAACTGTTGGCTGAAAATTCTCATTGGTGTGTTTGGAGGAGCATGGTTTGCTGCCATCATCTGGAAGTGGAAATTCATTTTTTCCTGGAAATCTAATATTTTTTTTCCTACATTTTGTTACTCTCTTGTTGCTGAGATACAGCAGGAGAAGCGGCTGTATCCAGCTTCCAATTACGGATTTAATTTGGTTATTTGTTTTTCAGTAATCTGATTGCCATTAGTGCCTAGTTTACTAATTGCCTGCTGTACTCTGTCAGTTTATTATGAAAGTAACATTCTGGGTATCCTGAAACCTAATAAAGAAATAATAGCAGCAGCCTGAACAGATGATGTATAGCTGTGATGAACTGATCTATTTTTTTTTTATGGGTTAATCTCCAGGCTGGTGGACAGTCCGCTCAGTTACCTCTCAAGCAGCACTGAATTGAAGAAATCTCCCACCATTTAAAGACAAAACTCGGTGTTGTGTGGAGTCATTCCATGGTTTAGAGCGATGTCATGCTAACAAGTCGTTTATTCCACGAATAATGGTGCCGATACTCTGCTCAGTGTACTCAGTGATAATTGAATTCTTCAGTTCAGTTGCTTGCTAAGGAGATGATTTGTGATTTTTAAAAGCATCCGTGTAAATGTCTGTGGTAGCGCAGGCTTGGAACGCTGTGAGCTGGGCTTGTTTTTTCACATAGCTTAGGTTTAAATAGACTGAAGGAAAGCTCTTGCTTTTACTGACTTAACTCTCTAGTCTGAATCCTTGCGAACAAAGGCATGAAAATGTTAGTCCATAAAACCCTATTGCTGCAAGTCAGAGAGATAGGCAGCTGGATTCTGTTCTGTAGCAGTAAGCTGATATGACCAGAAGGTCCTTCCAAAATCTGCATCCACAGATTTTGTGGTCTCTGAAGCTTACAACATTTGTATTTCTGATTAAAACTAACTTGAGATGTTTCCTGAATGACCGTGTTACCAGTCTGCTCCTAGACTGCCTTTTGTTGCAGCGGGCAGGAGAACAACTAGATTGTGTTGGAAAATAGGCAAAACACTTGGTTTCAGCTTTCTGTGGAATTCAGACACTGGAACGGATGAACTGCTGTTCTGTAGTGAGGGAAGCTGCTATAAAGGTAACGTTGCTTTGAATCCTTCAGCCGATCAGAACGACTGTAGGTTCAAAATGTGGCCTTGACCACCCCACTCTTATGCTCACTAGTGTCAGCTAAATGAAAAGAAACTTTGTTGTTGAAAAAGTGTTTCTTTTTTCCTGACATTCCAGTAAAGACAAGATGTGGGAAAACCAAACAACCAAGAAAACCCCAAAGCTCGGGATGAGGAGGGTGGCATGGCTTGGTAGGAGACCTTCCTCCACTGATGGCCCGCTGTGAAGTGTGTGGATGGGGAAAAAGTCCAGCAGTGGTAACGGCTCCTTGGAGATCTGTTCCTCTCTATCCTGCGCAGGCCGTAGGCGATGGGTTGGATAGTCATAAAATGCCTGTTTGCTTCAAGAAGTTAAAGGAGACTGTTTTGTAAGTTGGCTGCCAACAGAGGATGCATTTGTTGAGTTATCAGTGGACAAGTAGGGCTGCTGCCTTTTCAAGTATTTTGTGGTACGGACAGTGAAATCCTATGACAGGGTTTTTATCGGGAAGGGGACACATTTTAAGTACTTCCAAATGCCTATCTGAGGTTATTTGGATAATTTTTTGTTATTCTTCTCCAGTGAAGGCTTTACAAAATATTTATGTCTTCAAAATGAGCCTTTCTGACAGTGACAATAGCTACAAATTCAAATCCTACAGATAGTATCAGTTGATGAGCTGTGTGCCGTACCAATATCGTCACAAAACCCAGCTTTCCCAAAAAAATGCATTTTCCAAGAAGTTAAGACAGATAAATGGGTGTGTTGCGAGTGGCATGAAACATTTTAGGGATAGGAAGAGTCTACCATGAGACAGGAACTTGGAGAAAGATATTAGAGCAATAGAAATTGCTATTGTTCAATTTTTTGGTTGTTTCCTTTCCCTTCCTAACATCCTCCAGCACCACATTTCCCTTCCTCACGCTCAGCTTCAAGAAGCGCAGATGTCCCTCGGGAAGGAGGAGAGGCAGCCAGCCTCATCAGCGTGGAACTTTTTAACAAAGATCCACTTGGGGAGTGAATAGAGAAAGAAAACAAAAGGAATTGTCTTTGTACAACAACAAAAATGGACTTTGGGCATCGTTTGCCCTCTCCAGTGAAAAGTAAGCCATCCAACCGCTAACGGTGGATGTTGCGTCCGTACAAAATGTTGGTGGTTGTACGACGTGGTAGAGAGTGCAGATAAAACCCGTGGTATAAATAAATATCCCCTGCAAGGCGGGTGTACAATGTATGGTGGGCGTACAGCTGATGTGCTCCAGCCTCGAGATACCCCAGCGAAATACTCCTCCTGTGTACGTGAAATGGGAAAACACAGTCGGAGAAGTGTGGGCACCACTAATCAGGCGAGTGGAAGGAGTAGTAGCCCTCTTTCAATACTGCGTTTGTTGTAAATAACTAAAATGCCATCGCTTTAGTATTTAGCTGCTGATACGACTCCTTATTTTTCTCTGTGTTTACCGTCAGCGTTGCACGCTGCTTATTTCTCGCTTCATTTCTCGTAGGAAATAAATCTGAGCCATTATTCTAAATTACTTGTAAGTACTATTTCAGTCTAATTAGATTTATAACAAAATGGAGCCTGTAGACAGAATTTTGCATAAATAAAAGCATTTATCTCGCTCTTTCGCTTTCCTACCTACTGTATTAGAATCGTGGAATGGTTTGGGTGGGAAGGGACCTTTAAAGGCCATCTGGTCCAACCCCCCTGCAGTGAGCAGGGACCTCTGCAACTAGAGCAGGTTGTTATCTTGTAGTGGTTGCTCCTAAAAGTTTAATCCAGAGGCTACAATTAATTGTAGTGTGCTTCAGGAGGTCATGCAAAAGAAGCATGGAAGGTTTTTCCTGGTTATTATTATTGTTGAAAATGCTTCTAGGTTTCTTGTTGCATGCCTTGTATCTTCATCTAGAGATGAAAAAATACTTAAAAATAGACTTACAGTTTGGTCAGTGGCTGCTTTTTGTACACGCGTGTTCATTACCTGCCGCCAACGTGTCTGGGTTCAAAGGGGGCACTGGAGAGGGGAAGATGCTGGGGAATGATGGCCATGGACCTGGGATGCTGGTTGCCCTCCTAGCTCGTGTTTTGACCGACTTTGTGTGACCTCTACATTCCTCAGTGTCCTAATCTGGAAGGGAGGTACAATTCAGGGGATGGTACTTACGTTCCCCGAATCATTTTTTTCCTCTTTAATTGGAAATTATGGCATTTCAGAATAAAGAGGCACTATAGGGGGATACACATTTTGCAATAGAGATGATGTAAGAGGATGGACTTTGCCTCTTGTGCTAATATTGGCAGATACCGTCAAGTTATGGTCCCTTCACAGGTTAACTTGGTCATAGTTGTTATTTATGTGTAGTCCTTCAAGCCACAGCAAGTGGGAAGACACTTTCCTGTTGCTGCTCTAACTCTCTGCTGTCAGTATTGGATATTTCTGCCTTTGTTTGGTGATTATTTTCCAGACAAATCAAGTGATAGCGTGTCTGTGGTAGTTTTAGCAGGTGATAACGTTGAGGAATTTGAACAGGGAGAAGATAAATAGAATTTGAAAAATAAAGTCACCATATGTTTAAAAAAAAAAAGTCGTCACAACCATGTTAAATTTTAAGAGTTTTAATACCTGAGGCAAAGCTTGAAAGAATTGTTAAGTTTGTTTCAGCTGGTTTGTTTTATATTCTAACTCTAGAATAGAAATTCCCCTCCTGTGCGTTTATCTTCACTCTGCCTGGAGTGTTTCTAAAAGGTCATCCTTCTTTCACAAACAATGAATATTTCTAATTCCCTGTGCTAAGTTCCATACAATTATTTCAAATATTCCATACAATTATTTCAAAAATACCGGTTGTCCTCATACAGCAGTGATCCAAAAATAGTTACTATTTAAAGTCAGTCTTTTATGTGGTTTATTGTTAGTGTAAATATTTTTCTGCAGAGCTTTTTAAGTGAAAATGTTTGATATTGTAACAATTGTGTAGGCATACCTAAGAATTTAATCACCTTTTACATCTGTATAGGCTTTGTAACTTATCTCAAGACTTTTAGTTCGCTTTAGAATCTGTTATTTCTCACTTGACAGGGTTATTTCTGGAGGCTGATGTACAGAAGTGACTGAAAACCAGACATTGCCAGGTTTGCTGGGCCCTGTCAGCGTGGGAGCTCCTGGCTTTTCCTTTAAACCTTCCACCGACTTCTGTGGCATCACAGTTTCACTCTTGGATGTCACTGAAGTTTGTGTAGCGAGATAACCGGTCTCTGTGTCGCTGACTTGTACGTGTAGGTGCTGCTTAAATCAGCAGCTTTTGGATAAAAATACAATTTTGCTTGCTTCTTATTAAAGCACTTAGTAGTTCTCATCTAACGGCTCCGTGCCATTAGTTGTAGGCTCTTTGACAGTCTCTCAGTGGTGCTGGAGGTTCGTTTCGAGGAGTAGTTTTGATGGCCATGCAGCAGGTACCCTCCTTTGGGCCAGAGTTTGCATCCCCCGTTGCCCTCCTTGTCCAAGGAGGTACCAGCCACGGAGGAGCGGCTGGGACAAGGGCGTTAATTGCTTTTCCAGTTTTGTTCTGTGCGTAAAAGAAGGGTTTAATTTAAAACAGGAGTGATCCTTTTTCTTTTCCAGCTGCCTTGGAGCATTGTGCCTCTCCTGGTCTCCAAGTTTTCTCTTACTACTGGAAATTTTGCAGTCATCTGCTTGCTGCAGCTAGCTCCAGCCAGTCTTTCTCTTCTTGGTTTTAGGAACACCCTGTTTCTCTGCCCTTGAGATCCTTTGAGTTTGCTGATATTTCTGATATCGTGAGATTACCCATTTTTGATGTGTCTGTGAACCAGGGGACACTGTTCCGTTTTCCCTCTCTGGGCAAGAGCAGCTCCCCTGTTACACAGAGTTCTTTGTTTGCTCCTTTAACAGTTTCTTATGTCATCAAAAATGTGTAATGCGTTCTAAATTTTGCAAAAATACAGGTGGCTGGAGGCATAAATCCAAAGCCAGATTTGTTCATAAAATAAGGCTGTGACAGCAGTAAAATAGTAATATATTCAGCATTAATTTGCTCTTTGAAAGGTAAGATTGCCCAATAACACCTTTTCTATCAGCCAGCAGAGCTGAAAGACAATGTTTTCCTACTATGGTGAAGAACAGGTTGTGTTGGCTTTCTGATTGTCTAATGAGAATGTCAATCTTATCCGAGCAATTAAAAACACACTTGCATTCAGTAAGTGTTGCAGAAGCACGAATGATCTTCCTTGTGCGTCACCATTTAACCTGCACGTGTGTTTATTTAGGACTTAATGCCGCAGAAACCTTAGGTCTGGTCTGCTACAACAATATTTTAGTGTTAAATGATGAGTGTGTCAGGGGTTACAGGATGTCACTACCTGTTCAGGATGATGCTCTGCTGACATCAGCTAGCACAGGACCATGTGAAGATAGCTACGACCCCAGCCCTTGTTTGGTGACTTGTTCTGCCTTGTTTCACTCGTGCTCAGATTTCTGGTGTCTATACATGCATACATATATTATATATATAGTATATATAATGCTCAGCTCTACTTGAGTGCAGCTGCATTTTTGTATTCACTGGGGTCATGAGCCGTAAAATAGAGCAAAGATAGAAGGAAGGAATAAAAATGATTAGGTTATATTTAACCAGGTAAATAATGGCACTTCTGGTTCTTAAAAATCCCAGTTACATACATGTGTAATAGGGTGTTTGCCAAAAAACGAAAACACAAAATCAGTAGTGTAGTATCACTTTTCATTTAAAAAAGAAGGCCCCTAGTTGGGGTCTTTTGTTTCTTTATTTTCTGAAGATATACAAAGACTCCAAAATATCCCATAAATACTCAGTGTTTTCACTCAGTTGGGCAGTAAGAAGTGTCCACAAACACGTGTTTCAGGGCAGAAAGAGGTCTGGAAGTTTTATGGTGCAACCTTGAAGTCAGACTTCCCCAAGAGCCAGTCCACGGATGAAAAGCAAATTGACTCCCTTCAATTCCTACAAAATCTCCTAAAGGACCGAGAAAACAAAAGTGTGGTAGTTGTAAGGCTATTTAACCATCCCCGGTTCGCATCTGGAACCAATAATCTATAATATAGGAGCAAACCCAGAAACAATGAAAGACAGCTCCAACCTGAGATACTCTCCTGGGAGGTAATTTTGAGTTTGGAACATACTCAGAGAAGTGCTTGGCAGAGGAACTAAAGACCATTGAAAGAAGTTTTATGTTGTGTCTCTTGAAACAGAAATAAATTTAATGGACTTAAATTATGCCTTCAGACCTCAGACTCTATATTGCTATGTAAGTCTTTTTTGTTTTCTCTTTTTTTCCCCCCCTGAGTTGCCAGAGAGTCCAGCTAGGTATATGAAGTTCATTCTTGTGTTCACATACTTGGATTGGTATAAATATTTAACATATTAAGTCAACAAGCCTTTTTCCGTAAGAGATTATAAAAACCAAAGAATTTGATGTAAAAAAGAAAATTATGCAGACATTTTTACTTTCGGAGAATTAAAAAAAAAAAATCGGTTAAATGCTTTGTCATATTTTGGTTGGTTTTGTCAGGTTGCTCCTGCAAACGGTTGGATGTTTGAAAATGAGAAGAGCTTTGATTTCAGTAGAAGGAGGCAGAGTATTTTCAGTCTAGAAGAAGGAAACCTGATCTGGAGGCCCCTCCTAGGGTGTCTAATACATGGGTGGAATTACAACCAGCAGCCACACCGGATTGTGGTGTGGGAGGGTTGGAACGGTAGCTTTGCCAAGCACAACTTGAGCTGAAAAACTGCTAATTCTGCCTGTGGCAAGGAGTCAGCGCAGCCTGATAGTTGAATCGATCGTTACCAGATATTAAATGTTCGCATATTGGGAAAATGACTTCCACTGAAATTGAAACAGGTTTCTCCTGTTGCACTGGAACCCTTGGCAACCCCCAAGAAGTGACTATCCAGAAGTTAAACAAACACTTGCAAGATCTTTCTTACAGCGCAGAGGATAATAGCAAGGCTTCTAATAATGAAGGGAAGGAAAGAATATCTTCTAGATGTTCTTCCTGTCCTAGTAGTATGTGCACTACCGATGGTACGCAAGCCACCTTACAATGAGCTACGAATGATGCTTGGACAGCCAAGTGGTCTGTCCTTCTCCAGGGAGCAGCCTATTAGTTGTTGTCAGTGGTGGCACCCACCAAAAATATGGGAACCGCCTCTCTTAATTATCCCGGCTCTGTCTGCGACTTCATGCTTCAGGTGTTGTTTTTATTAAGAAGCACTTTGAGGAGGAGAAAAGTCTACAAGATTGGTCTAAAAGACTGATCCTAGGCTCCCTAATTGAATATCCAGAAGAGGTCTATTTTGCAGTTGTGCCTAGAGTTTACAGCCACGATCAAACGCTTCTCTTCTTAGTCCTACACAAGGGTCCTTTACGTGGAACAGCCATAGGTGGGAAGTGAAGAAGCATTTCCTAATGAATGTGTCTTCATATTGATAGCTTTATTATACTGCTGAACTTCGACTTCGTCAATTGATTTGTGGAAAGTTACAGGAGTAAGAATACCTTTGAAACTCGTTTTACTTTGCGTTTTCTTCCCTGGTTTATTTTTTTTAATCCTGCTCAGTATTACTATCAATAATCTTCTATAAGAAGGAGAAGAGGCTTCTGCTCCACTGTTGGGTTTTAAAACCATTTAAAGCCATTTTCATCATTGGAAAGATCCATCATTGCCTTTCTTTTGCCATGGTTACTGATTTTATAAAACTGGTGACAAGTTACTTGAAGTGGCAGAAGCTTGATTTTCTTCTAATTGTTTGTGGGTAGGTAGGTGAATATTTAGGGACATGTTGTTTTTCTAAAAGTCGTGAGTTTTATTGGTCGAAGCAAGTGTATTTGAGAGATGTTGGCTTTAGTAGACTAGTCATCCAGCAACCAGGATGGATGCTGGAGGCTGGTTAGTCTGTCTCAGTATTTTTCTGCTCTGTCAGTACCTTGATATTTTTGCTTTCGTGAGGTCTGAATGTTTCCCAGAACGAAGGTTTCCAAGAGAGGAGAAGGACCCTTTGTTGAATCTGACAGCTGAAATTTGGGTGGTTCTATCAGATAATATCTTTTAGGAGACCATTAATCTTTCAAATTCTAACCTTTGGTCGTATAACAAAAAAGTGCAGTGTTAGGCAGAAAGTGCTGTGCCAGCAGTTGCATTTGGCAGCCGTTGCACCTGTCTTTGGCCACGGTCACGTACCAACGTAAAGAGCCTCAGAACTTTTATTCTTGGGTCTCCAGTTAGACTAGACACAGGATAAAACCTCTCTGGATTTATGATGGTCGTGATGTGGATAAGGATTGGGAAAAGTCAGGTGAAGGAGAAAAAAATGTAAAAGAGCAGTAAACTCCATCTCTGTTCCTTGTTCTTCAAAGACACTTCTTGAAGAATATCAGGTTGTCTTTAGCCTCTTGCGGCTTTGAAATTGGAAGTTCTAGAAGGCAATGATGTGTTTGGATTTTTTTGTAGGAGAAAAACAGTCAAGTCCTTAGTAAAGGAGGAAGAGTCCTTAAAGAGCAGAATTTTCTACTCTTTAATAATTGCTCTGTGTGTAAATAAATGGGTGGGAAACTTGAGGTTGAGGTTTGGGAACTGCAAAATTTATATATAAACTCTTTGAGCAAGAGATGGTGGAGTTTGAGGGGGAGGTTTACTTGGCTTCAGGGGGGTTGGTGTTTTTAGAATGATGTCTAAAGCTAGGATTTATAATGATTAGTATTCAGAATTGTTGTCGTATTTAAAGGGTTGGTCAGGTCCCACTGATGTAACCACTGTGCGATCTCACAGGCTTGGTCTGTACTGAGAAGATGAAAAGGGGATGGGAAAGTAATAAGCATGCAAACTGAATTAACAACATAGAGCAGCAAACATTGTAAGGGTTGCAAGATAATGCCTTTTCATAGGGCTTATGGAGAAGGTTAGGCTGTGGAGCTCCTCTCTCTCTCCTGGGAATAAGGGAAGAGGGATCATCGCTTCCCTCTAGGTTGAATTTGTCCATCTTCAGAACTCATCGTCACTTCTATGTTATTTTTGGTATCGTATTATTGTAGACCAAAGAATGTCCCTTCCACCAGAGAAGATCTCACTGTGACCTCTTAAAGGAAAATGTGAGGTCTTTAGGTTGACTGAGGGACATGATGGAATGATGGCTGCATTGTAACTGGGAACACAGTAGGGAGGATCTCACTGTGCTGGTGTTAATGCCGGAGCAAAGTCATTTATACGAGGGATGATGGATTTGCCCGTGTGGTGTGTTAAAAGTGTATTAGTGTAGGTGCTGCTTTTCCTAATACTTGGCAATCCCAGCTCTTTTTAAATACCAAATTCACCGTGGACTTTAATAATGAGAACGCATAGAAAATTTCTTTTTCTCGCCCTGTCCCCCTCTATCTCTTTCCTCCCTCACTTTTGAACCAAACAAGGATGTTAAGTACCAAAACTCCATTAGTACAACGTTGCAGTTGAGAGTGGAATTGTCAGGGTGGCTGCTTGTGGTTCCCACAACGATCATAACTTGGCGAAATTGCACGTATGTATTAAGACATAAAACATAGAAAACAGCGATACGGAATATTCCTTCTAACACATTATGCATGCTGTGGGAGCCATCACTTTGAAAATCTTGACGTCTGTGTTTTTAAAATCTCTTTTGAAATGTAGCATTAATGTATTTTCCTTTCGCATGTAAATTATTTTTTTTCCCTCTGTGCCCACTGATGATAAAAATCAGGTCATGAATGCCATCTCGGTATCCCTGTGAACTCTGCATAGCAACCAGCCCTCCTCCTTCCTTTAATGTTTTTGCAATGAAAACTGATGCAAGAAGAAATAAATAACAACATGCAGTGAAATAAAGAGTGTAAAACAGCGAGCTCCCATTACGGCCACGTTACATCTCAGTGAGTTCCAAATGATCTCTGATAAATGTTTTGAGAAAAACAGATTGAAATACTATTTTTTTGGCTTACAGACACAAGTAAAGGGAAACTTAAATCACATTTAAATCACATTTCTGTTCTGCTGACTGGTAAGTGTCATACCATTTTGCAATCTAGGCAGCCTTTGGGTCTTGTACTGCTGTAAAATTAACACTTCCCGTGCCAAGGCTACACCGAGTAGATGTCAGGAGGTTACTAAAACCTTGGACTGGGCAGAAATAAACTCCCAGTGGTTTCTGAAGCTGCTGTGACAGCATAGCAAAGCCTCGTTCTGTTCACTAATCCAGTGGTGGGACTGCTGGGCTGTTGTCATCTCCTCTTAGCTTGCTTCCAATCTCATCCTTCCTTTTATCCTGTTTGATATCCTGTTTGATTTGGTGCTGAAGTTTGAATGTTTGAGCTGTCAGCCAAATGAAGTCTTCAATATGTAACTTACAGGAGCAGGAACATTGACCTGAAACTGGTTGTGCAAGGCTCTGATTATTTCAGCTCAGCTCAAGAAAATAGCTCCATTTTCAGCGTCAGCATTACTGTTGTGCTTCAGGCTTTCTACCGTTGTCCTCTTCTTACGAGTCCCGTTGAAATCGAGAGGAGTTTGTGTGGAGCAGCAGGATAGTTTGTCATCAACAGCAGGGTGTTGCATTTACAATGATTTTGTTTAATTTGCTCTAATTGGAGTTGAAGTGCAGAAATCCTGTTTAGTCATATCTTATTATGATAAGAAGCTGGAATTTTCTTAAGAGTCCATGATGTTTTGGTGTCCAACTTTCCTTGGAGGTTAATGAATGTTTGTGTCTTTGTTGTCCTACGTTTTCATAGAATCCTAGAATAGTTTGGATTGGAAGGGGCCTTCAAAGGTCATCTCATGCAACCCCCCTGCAGAGATCAGGGACATCCACAACTAGAGCAGGTTGCTCAGAGCCCCGGCCAACCTCACCTGCAATGGTGCCAGGGATGGGGCATTGACCACCTCTCTGGGCAACCTGTTTCAGTTTTGAGCAGCTGCCGTTTCACATTTATTAGCAAACTGCTGGTGGGACTTTCACAGTTTTAATAGAGATTTAGTTTTGTCCCTAAACATCAATACCACATTCTTGTCTCATTTTGCCCGGTGGACTTTTTTACGATATTATCGCAGCTCCTGTCAAAATGTGGAGAATGCCGGATGAACGCAGATTAAAGTTTATTTCCCTCATCAAACAACATGCAACCCATTTCATTTTGTAATTCTAGTTAAAAATGACAAATTAGGCTTTAAAAGCATGGAGTTATCTGAAATATTTGGAAAGCAACTACAGCTTTTCATGGTTTCATGAGTGTTATCTTTGCAGCTGCTGATAGTCTTGGACTGGTGGTGGAAGATGTACTGTGAGACGGTAGCTCTGACAGCCACAACTTCAAGACTCCTTGCTTACCGGTCAAGATGAGGTTGACTGTTAATAAAACCAAATATTTTTATGGTCATATACTAGCAGGGCGGTCCTAACTAGTGTATTTGTTTGCCATGAGCTGGCTAATTCAACAAATGTCTTCAGGAGAACCAAGATTCAGAAGATGAGTAGAAAAAAGAGAGAAATATTACTGTTGTTTGGGGTTTTAGCTATGTAGTTGTCTTCCGGTGCAAGAAATAACTTCTGGCTGTAACGCCTAGTGAGGTCATAGGCTTGAGGTGGGTTCAGATCTCCATGCATGCAGGAATTTCTGAGGATCAGGGCTTTTCTGGCACAGCTCTCCACTTGAAACAAACCTAGCTTTGCTGGTGGTGTTTAGTTGAGGCTTTGATATCTAGAACTGCATAATACAGTTAGATGAGATGCTGGTGGGCCTGTTCTTGGTCCTTCCTAAATTATTGACATTTCCTCAAAAGTTACTTAGTTATTTAGAGGACAACCACAAGTTTTTTTGATTCCTGATAGCTGAGGGCCTACTTAAATGTTTGGTTTTAAGATACTACCGTAACTTTTATACTGTCACGTGGCTACTCATTTAGTCACAAAGGCCAATTTCTTATAGTAAGAAAAGAAAAAAAACTTAAAGTGGGATTTATTTTTTTTTCATTTCTATAATGGGGTGAAGGATTTCACTCAACCATATGGATTCATTTGAAAGTCGTGCATTATTGAAAGTCCGGTGACTCTCCAGCAGAGTTCCTAGCGTGTGATGATTTACACTTGCTCCTGCTGGTAGCTGCTAAAACTTGGAATATCTGTAGGCTTGCTTATAGTCAGCACCTGTAAGGAACAATTCCCTGCGTGTTTCAACCACATTTTGAAACGGAGCATATTTACTAGGGATTTTGTGGGAGGTTTTGAGGGCGTTTTGGCATTTTTGGGGTGCTGTTTTAATTAATACCTATAAACCAAATTTCATCGTTGTTTTGTGTGTTTCTGGGATAGCGTAGCACTTACAATGCTGTTTGTGGAATAGTTCCTTCTGTATGAAAGTGCGATTCTCCCTCTTTCCCTCTTCAAATTGTACAGTAGATACAGGATTTTAATCTACACTCGATCAGAAGATTTGTTTTGCTGTAGAGTGTGTCATAAATAATGCAAAACATACAGTAAGCTAGTTTTGCTTCTTTTATTGTCTTTTACAGCAAGTTCTCCGGCAGATAATTTTTAATGTCAGAAGAAGAGACAAGGGCATAAATTCTTGCTATTGTGTGTTGACGTGTCACAATAAAACAAGGTCTTTTTTTATTACGAAGGGTGATTTGCAAGAATCACAGTTGCTCAGAACTGGACTTACAGTGACAGGAGTGGTTATTGACTTGCCCTTTCTCGTAGTTGTGTCATGTTTCATCAGCCTTGGAAACTCTTGAAGGTATCAGAATAAGTCCCGAGGCTCAACTAGCAAAGCGTTACATGTTAAGAAGTATTGACCAAACAGGCTTACACAAATGATGGTTTTGGTTCTTGGAGGTCAGCCTAGACTCAAGATATGATTAAATAGCTGAAAAAAATTTCATTCCGAAGTGGACTTCTTTAAATGTTTAGAGGGGAACAAAAAAGGCATTCGATTATGTGGTTGAATACCACTAAAATAGATATAACCGGCCAATATAAAATTTGAGTTAAAGAATTTAGGGCAACCAAAGTTCCAAAGTACTCATTAAATTCTGAAATCTTAGAGGTACCTTTTTGAATTTTTATGGAGGCTTTTTGTTTTTCCAAAGACTATTAAAAGAAGGTCCCATTTAACAGTCTTGCTTAAGGTCCAGCCTGGGACCCAAGCCTGGAAATACATCTTGACTTTAAAGAGTCTGTAACATAGAGCTGCCTCTGATAAATACCAAGTTGTCATAGTCAGCAAAGTCTCACCACCTCCATTTTTCTTCCAATTTCATAAAATATATTCTCTGCCATATCAGTGATGTGCTTTATAAAGATATTTTTGTTTACTCTCTGAACTCAAGCGCAGCAATGAAAAAAATGTGATGACGTGGCCCTTCTGCAATGGAAATCCAATATATTACAGGCTGTGGAACTTCAATCCCCTACTTCTCTCCTGTAATTTAAATCTCTGTATTTTTAGATCATTGATGTAGTTAGTGGTTTCTAGTGCCAAGTAAGACAGATTGTTTCACAGCAGGTAAACACAATTTTGGATATTACAGAAGTTTTCTTAAAATCATATTGGAACTTGTGGAGACTTCAATCTGTATAACAAGATTAAAATACTCAAAAACCAACCCAAAACCAATGGTTTTTTTCTGATTGTTTTTTGAATGTCCTTTTTTATTAAATATATATATATATTTTTCTAGTTGGAGAGGACATATTTCTCAGAGACATTGGTTTGAATATTTTATTTCTGCTGTGTATTCAGTGCTCTCTTTTATTAGTCTGTGTGTCATGAAGCTTTCTGCTTACGGGGGAGTGGCCAAATAAATTTTTACCAAAGCTGCTTAGCTCTCTCTCTCATACATATGTCATCGTTTCTTCCCTGAAAAAAGGCACAAGCAGACATCGAAACACTTTTTCTGCCTTTTCCTTTTGTTCGCAGTATCACACAGAGCCTGGAATTACCCGCTGGAAAAGGCAAACATAATGCAGAAGCCACAGGGATTCTGGCAAGGTATTTTCAGAAGCCAGAGCTGCAAATGGTTCTGCAAACCTGGGTTCCTGCCTCTTTCCTCTTGACTATTGTCACTGCTTTAGAAAAGGATCTTTTTCCTCTCGCTGGCCATTAGGGTGACAGTATAAAATACCTGATTGGTACTTTAGAGTTGGATTTTTTGTGTCGTGTATCATACTGATGCTGCTGAGGAGGAAATGGGATGCGTATTAACACCATCTATTATAGTACATATACTAAGATGAGTTTTAACGTAGAGGGAGAATAACAACATTTTAGGGACCTGACAAAAGATACAAATGTTGATTTCTTTGTTATTTCTACCACGGAGCATAAGCTGAGGGTATCTGGCACTTAAGTGCTTGGAGCATTGCACAGAAATGCATAATGGTTTCAGTGGCTTCTATAACATGCATTTAATCATTAACTTCTAATTTATACTTATAATTGGCATTTTTCTTCATTTTCTTTTGCAGCCGTGGCGATACAGAGCACTGAAAACAATCCATAGCATGCTTCAGGCTTCTTTTTGTAATGTGTGGGATTTATTACTTAACTGCATTGCCTGAGAGCAGCCAAAATGGGACCAAGAAAATGGGATTAATGTTGTTACATAAAATACAAGCATGCCCGTATTAAAATGTAAATATATATAAATTAAGTAGATTAAATATACTTTTAAATAAAAATATTTATATCCATTATATGTGGTTTTAATTCCTGTGTAGTATTAAGACACTAATAGAATGTCTCTGCCTTATTTCTACTTCAGAAGGGCTTCAAACAATGGAAAAAACCAGGGGGATGTAGATCTGACAAGAAAAATTTAGTCATTCTTAGGAGATTCCAAGTTCGAACCAGGGGCCATCTCCAGATTTGATGGAAAACTGTTGTCCATGCTTCTTGCAAGATTTGGCAGATCTAGTAAAATAAGCTTACTTGATGAGATTTTTGTCCGTGTAAACTGTCCTTGCTGGGTTTTCCTCTCCTCAGTCTACTAATGTCCACAAAGAAGCCATCAACGAAGCATTCATATTTCAATATAATAAATACGATAAGCAGAATCAAGAAGAAATTTCAGGAGTGCTGCTTTGTTGAGAAAGATAAATTAATAAAATAATATATTAAAAATCATAGGGCAGCCTTGTACTGGGACCTCTCGAAGGGTCTAACCTTCGTTCCTTTGGTAAAGGAGACTTGAACTAGATGACCTTTAAAGGTCCCTTCCAACCCAAACCATTCTATGATTCTATGAAATTAGTTGGAATATGAGCTTGGAAAACTTAGTCTGGTTTAAACCAAGCTTCATACCAAATTGTCGTTTAATATGAAGAGGCTAATTGCACAGTTTCCAAGCAGACAAGTTGAATGGAGGGGGAAACATTTCATAGTGTCTGATGGGGTTTGGTTGGGGCTTTTTTTTTTTTTTGGGTTTGGTTTGTGGGGCGGGTTTTTTTTTTTTAAACCTTATATAGATTTATAGCTTTTAATTTTTTTTCTGGAAAGAATAATTTTTCTTTGGCTGCATGCTAGTTTCGTTTCAGAATATGGTATTAGGAGAAACAGGCATAGCTCCTATCTTGAATTCCAGCAATCAGAGGAGACTTTTGGAGGGAAATAATGCTTTTTTTTTTTCCTTTCAGTCCTCATGTGAAAGCTTTTGGCTGTTTTGCAGTCAGTGTTTGTCTGCTGAGGCAATTCTAGTTGTTGAGCGCAGGTCGGTTTCATCGGCATAATGCTGCTTTGCTGTTAGCAATTATTTTCTTTCAGGGTTTGCCAATTAAGCTAGCGCTAGTGAAAATGCACCTAATTTCTCAAGAAATGGCAGGATGAAGTATAGGAGCCATTATATAAATTGGGAAAGAAGAAAAAAAATCAGGAAAAGCATTGTGAGCCTCAGTGATACTTGGTCTGTTCCTGCAGCATTTTCATTCCGGTTATGCCTCCATCCACTGGTGATGGTGGAAAAACTGGTCACGAGTTATGGGCCATCCATGTCCTGAGTGTTCTGTATTTGACAATTTTGCTTTGGGAGAAGCTGCTCAGAGGGTTTTTTTGCAAAGACTGTGTCAGTAGTGTACAGAATTGTTTTCTTTGTTTGTTTAGGGTTTGTTGGGGTTATTTTCCTCCTTGGACTCAAGTGGTTTGTGTTTGGCACAAGCAGTTATTATTTATTGGTGGGTAAGAGGCATGGTGGCTTAGCTGGCTACTCCTTTATTACCTCCAGTCTGCTTAGGCTGGATTCTTCAAAGGTGTGGATGCTCAAAATGTGGGTGTTTGAGTTTTTAGTAAAGTTCTTTAGGTTTAAGAACTGAGTAAAGAAATAGGTTAAGTTGATCTTAAGAGTTTTTAGCAGGGCCTATTGGGACAGGACAAGGGAGGATGGTTTTAAACTAAAAGAAGGAGATTTAGATTAGAAAGAAGGAAGAAAATTTTTACAGTGGGAGTGGTGAGAGCCTGGCCCAGGTTGCCCAGAGAGGTGGTCACTGCCCCATCCCTGGCACCATTGCAGGTGAGGTTGGCCGGGGCTCTGAGCAACCTGCTCTAGTTGCAGATGTCCCTGCTCCCTGCAGGGGGGTTGGACTAAATGGCCTTTAAAGATCCCTTCCAACCCAAACCATTCTCTAATTCTGTGATTCCTCTGTGTGAAGTAAAATGGACTTAATCCACGGTTGCCTGAGAGAATAGAAATGTCAAAGAGAAGGCATCAAAGGAAGAAAGAGTAGGGATAGCTTGACTTAGAGAAACAAAAAATGTTTCAAGAACTTCTGAATTAAGCTAAAATACATACATATATTTTGGTCAAATTAACATTAATGTAAGCTGTATATTCCCCCAGATTTCATTATGTGTATACTACAAATGGCTTTAATTATCTCCCCTCACTGTGCTGGGTGTCTGTAGTCCTATCACTTCAGTCTGTGACAGCTCCCAGACTCTCCTGTAGCTCTGGTTGCCCTCAGCGCTGCCGAGACCCCTCTGTGGGGAACCCAGGCTCACTGATGCTGTGTGGTTGATCAGTGTTCCATACGATAGTATTCCTTCCGGGATATCCTTCTGATATTCGCTGTCTTTAAAATAGTTTTAGGGTTTGTGAAAACAGAGCTCCTCTAGTGAATCAATGGGTAGAGGAACATCTGTCTCCATGGAGCGTGGTCCTGGTGGAGGAAGAACCTGAGAGAGATGTAAGGAAATGTTGAAGCAGACTGTCAGTTGATAAAAATTAGACTAGATGTAGACAGTCATGGAAACACTGTTTACCTACATCAAAAAGAAGTGGCTTCTTGAAACCTAACAGCAAATAATGAAGTGACATCCAGTGATTTCCCACAGGACGAGAAAACTATTGAGAAATCAGGAAAGGTCTTTAAAATAAAGAACAGCTGTTGGCACAAGAAGAAAAAAAAAGCACAAAATATTTGATGTATACAACGGGGTAATGGAGAAGGTGTCCTGGCAAGGCAGTGAGGTTCTTGAACATCCCATCCTGCCAGTAAGATTCCTAGAGCATCCTCCCTAGACCCCCTCTGGTTTTAAAATAAAGCTGTTGGTCTCTGAAGAGGACTTTGCCATACGATATCTTTGATAGCAGAGAAATAGGCCTGGATTATCTGGGTTGATGAGTTTCAGTCCCCCTTTCCCTTTGAACTGCGTAGTTGCCTATATTGGCTCTTGTTTTCATTACAGGATTTCAGGAAAACGACTTTTGGGTCTTGGCTGGCTGGGAACCGCTGTGTCTCTGCGTCACGGGAGTGGTGCTGTGAGACCACTTAATGACTTCGATTTTAGGGAATTTTGTCAGGTTTGTGTCTGGGAGTGAGATAGAATTTGGCGTCTGTGTTTGGAATGCACGAGGTGGTGTTGGAGGCTGGGCTGAAGCAAATGGCTCATTCCAGGGGTGCCCATTTGTTCATTTGATGAGCTTGTTAAAAGTTTGGGTGTTACTTGGTTCCTAGTAAACTTGGGTGATTGACATTTATTAGCCAGATCACTCAAAGCCTCCTGTCTTTTTCCTGCTGATCCTGGAAGACTTCAAATGGTCATCGTGACAGATAAAAGAGCAGTTTTTTGAGCCTTTTCTTCAGTATTAAAACAGCCTCTCCTCAGAAGTCATCTCTATTTATTTTCCTGGGTAAAGCTTCTAGCTTTGCAGAAATGTAACAGGCTAGAGGGAACATCATCATCATTACTTGGCTGAAGATGATGACATTGACATGAGGTCTTCTGACAGGGGATTAAAGTGGAAAATATCGCTGGCAATCTGTTAGGAACAAGAGGATCCCTTTTCACAAAAAGGAATCAGGTGTAAACCACAAGAAATTGCTTCGTTCCCGGTGTTGTTTTGGTGGTTAGAATCTTCTCACCCTTGCTGTAGTTTGTATGTACTGGATTCCATGTGCAGGTTGGGAGGAAAGCCAGTGTGCTTCCAACCTTGAGGCTTCAGCTGGGCTGCTGCTCCTCACATCATCTAGTCACCTTTTTTAAAAGACAATTAGTTGTTGTGGGAGATCTGAAATCTGATCTAATATATTTCAGTCCCTCCCATTTTCATCAAATTTGTCCACCACTGGCACTGATGGTTGGTTGCTGGCCTGCTTAAGGTGGGTCGGTGGCCCCTGTGCTGTTGCTTGTACACAGATGTTCATGTTTCTATAACTCCTGGAAAAAATATTGCGTCTGCTGATGGTCTCTGTTAAAGTGCCGACAATAATTGAGTCTAAATAACCTTTTACCTGCAAAGCTCTGTGGCACGTAAGAGCAGAAAATGTAGGGAACCGTTCTATCTGTAGTGATGATGGAGAGGGGACAAAGTGAAGACGAGGAGGTGAGAGATACAATAATGCTTCAAATATTTCCTTTCAAAATACTTTTTCTGTATTTTTTTTAACCTTTTTTTTTTAAGGTTTACTCTTCAGTCTTTTAAAAAACAGTGAACTTGTAGGATTCCACTTATTTAATAACCTTTATTTTACTTTATTTTGTCATTTTGGTGTGAGAGCTGGCACGGATTATTGTCCTCCTGTGCCAGTACCAAGCAAACTTGGCTTCCAAGTGCAAATGTGTATTTCTGTGGGAAACCAGTGAGAAGGAGCACACAGTACCACCTGTCTAATGATGTAGGTCCTATGACTAGGATGGACAACTGAGCAGTAGTGTGTTCAAACTAAAGCTCTAGGGTTTATGTATTTATTTGCCTTTTGGGGGGTTTGATGGTGGGGTTGGGTTTTATGGGGTTTGTTGTTGTTTTTTTTTCATAATAGGGTTTATATTCTGAAGATTTTCTTGGAAGCCACCACAGAGAGCTGAAGCTTTTCTTTCCGTGTGAAACCTGAGAATTTCACAGATTTGCTTGATGTTAGGAAGCGGAATATATAAGTAAATGCCAAAGAACAGGAAGTTTATGCCTTAAACTACGAGAGTTTGGCAATATCAATGGTTGTGTGTACCGCTAATCTTAAACTAATGCCTGTTTGCGCTGGTTTGCAGGAATCTGATGAGTGAGTTACCAGTAGTGAGTCAACGCTATCTTTCTACGTATGGATGAGGTCTGCATTCACAGTGGAAATCATGACTGACATCTCTGCTTCCAGCTCAGGGGCTCGTACCCACGAGCTGTTCATGCAAGTGAAGGATCACTAGGGATGAGGAGGATCCTGGTGTGTAGGTGCTGCCAACATCAGCTACTTTTCACTTCTAGGAGCTGTTCAGGCTCAAATGATTCTACCACTGTGCTTAGCAGCTTTATGTAGAGAAAAAACCCTTGGTTTTTACTTGGGCAGGGTTCAGTCCTGCCTGGTGCAGCTGCCTGCTCTTGCTTAAGAGTATGCTGCTTGGTCTTAAAGCCTCCTCATCCTCTCTTCTGAGAGGGGACACGTTGCTACTGGAAGGATAAAGATCTCAAAATCCTTTGGTACGTGATAACCTTTGAGGCCATCAAAGCGTTTCCTGATGCATAATCCAGAAAGGGCTTACTCTCCTGTGGTGGGCTCTTAGGGTTTTGTCAGACATCGCTCGGTTTAATTTCAGTTGATGGTTAGCTGTCAGGTGTTTGTTGAGGAGGGCTTTCTGATGTCTTTGCTCATTTTTCTGTTCTCTGCTTTTTTGACAGCTCTTCTGGGTACGGTTTCTAAGCTCTTGCATTAAATGAAGTGTATTCCTTCCCACAGACTTTTCTTGGCATCTGCGTGGTATGTGTTGTATGAACGTATGTGACCATACACACCTTCTTCCATCCCTTTCTCTTCAAGCTCTGGCAGTAGCTGCTGGAGCTCAGTAGTACCTTCAGCTCCTGAAGTGAAAATCCTGTCAATAAAGCAAGCAATTTGAGAAAAAACCCAGCATTTCCATCCCACAGTGTATGCTGATCAGATGGTGCTTATAAATCCTGTACAGATTTTCTTCTCATTAAAGTGGTTCTACAGACAGCTTGGTGGGCACCTCTATTCTGTTGCATTGTGGTGGGCGATACTCACGTTGCTTTAAGGAATTAAGGGGCTGAGATTGTGCCTCAGGCTCCTGTAGACCACTTCCAAGTTACCAACAGCCCTCGGAAACTTTGCTCACTTGCAAATGAAGAAGGTGGGTTTTGCCTAGCAACAAGCTTTGTGGTTTCTACCTGAGGATCAAAACCGCGAGCGCATTTGTTCAGCCTTTTGCGTCACTTGGGCGCTGAAGGTTTTGACAGTCAAGTCATCGCTGACATTTCTGGTGATGTGCAAGAAAGAGAATAATCCAGGATGTTTTTTCCGTAGCGGTGCTGTCACTGCAGGACTGACAACAGGAAAAAAAAAGCGCATTTATCACCGAATAAGCAGAAACGGAGACGTATTTGCCATCAAAACGTCTCGCTCTTAATGGCTATTCTCTGACTGATTTCTTCTGGTTATTTATACTCTCCCTGAAGTATTTTATAGAAACCTGAGTCCCTTCGAAAGCCCACCCAAGCAACCAGAAGTGTATTTTACGTATGGTAGGATGTAAATGATGAGTCATCACTTGCCAATTGCCTAATAGAGAAGGAGGAGGAGGAGATTTATATTGAGGGAAGGTGAAGAGCTCCGTTGTGCCTGCTCTGTCTCAGTTCTTCCTGCCTTTTTTTTTTTTTCCCCCAGAAGATCACTATGAAGGATTTTTTAAACAAATCATCCTAAGAAACGTTTTCACTGTGGGTTTGAAAAATGGTAGCTGCACGCTGTAAGCTTCTTTTCCACTTTCTTATGTTTTCTTGGGGAAATTTATGGGGGTTTTTTTGTTGTTGTAGTTTAAGATTCTATGGTCTTCTCGTACATTGCCAATGAAAAATGAGGTTGGCATGGGAGATCTTAAATGTAACGATACGGGGAACTCAGTTAATGAAGAAATGTGTCTTGGTAAAGCAGGATAAGATTACGTTGAGCATCTGTGGCACAAGACCAGAAATGCTCTTCACTGGGGTCTTGGCAGATCTCTTCACCTGCCGGATATGATACCTGTTGGTTGGTTTGTTGTCTGGTTTTTGGCTTGCTCTGTTTGTCTTGTAAATAGTTAATTTACAACACATGGTAATACTGAAGACTCCAGAAATAATTTTTCCGTGTCTTGATTTTGGTACAGGTCTCTACTTCTCAGTTAGTTTGGGAGGGTTTTGTTTGCAGCGGTCTTTTCCCTGGCTGGCTGTTTTCCTGGGGACACCGTAACCCGCTGAATTTCCTTGGGCTTTTTGGTTTGCAGCTGGTTTGGGTTAATCCTTTTTCCCCTCTCTGTTTTGGAATTGTGATGGAAAGATGGTTATGAGAGAAGGTTTTTGAGTCAGTGGTTTATTCACTCTGTTCTCTCTGATTATTGGCTCCATGAAACAGGTTGGCATGTGCTTGAGTGCTTAGGCGTGATTTTCCGTATTGTTCCTCCACTCCCATCACGATCCTCTAAGTATGTTTGTCAATGAGATAAAATTTCTACGAGAAATACCAAAAAATGAGTGGGAAGACTTTGTATGACTCTGTACAGGTCCTTTGTATTACTCTGTACAGATTATTAAGTGGTTTGAGGAAAAGAGGGATTTTAATGCATATAAACTTGCAGGGTGGCAGTGGTAGTTTCTAGAACCACTTGCCGGTCTCTGTGCGCCTGAGAGAGCAGGACTTGGGTTTTGTGAGAGGCTAAATTCCAGTTCTGGCACGTGAAATTCAGCTATTTTAACGTGGTGAGCTCCAGCGCGCTGCCGCATTCTGTACCAGCAGTTGCAACCGTGCGCACTGTAAAATGTGCCTCAAAACCAAGGGGTCTAGTGTTAGAGTGAGACGATTTTCAGATTTTTGGTTTGGTTTGGGTTTTTTTTCCCCACTACGAGTGATACCCGTTTCCTCCCATTTGCTGGTTTTGTGTATTTGCAGTAATTGCCTCAGCCGTGATTCATACGCACGCCTTGAGAAGAGGTGCCTGTTGTACCAAGACAGCTCGGCACATGGCCATGGCTTGTAAACCAGTCCAGCTCAGCCCAAAATGCTCCTTTTCTGTCAGATCAGCCATTCAGCTGGCAAACACCATCCTGGGGAACGGCATAAACGGCATCGCGGAGGCAGCTCTTTCTTTAAGAGTTTCGTTTCTGAGCTGTAACGTGGAGAACCTCCTCTTTCCTCCTCATGTAGTGTCTCGAAAGAAAGTTTTTTCTGGTGGCTGTTGTTCGGGGAATAGAATTTCTTCCCTCTCCCATTCTTGATCATTTCAATTTTTATTCAGCTTATAAAATGAACATCTCCATTCAATACCCTGGCCAAGCAGATCACTTTCTAAAAGCAGCCACCCAGCTTCTTTTTTCGGCGGTGTTTGACTTTGACCATTGACCAGAGCAGAAGCCGTAGTTAAAAAAAATGGCAAGTCCTTTTTTTCCTCATACCCCCATTGATTTCTGTTGAAGCAAACAGATGAGCTTATATATAAATATGTATATATGCTTTTCTGTTGTTTTTTTAATGAAAAGTGCTGGAATTCACTAAAAAAGGTTAAAATTGAAATGAGTAATCTGCAGTGCATAATGCAATTGTTAATTTTAGCTCCTTGCGTAGGAGCTGTTATGACTTGAACAGCCGGCTCCAGCCTTCATTAGAGAAGAAGCCGGCAGTTTTGAGACAGGTGGAGCTGGATCAAGCTGTGAAAGTGATTTGCTTGAAGCTGGTCATTAGTGTTAGAAATCTGGTCCTCTCCGTTCCACCCTTACCTTGTACCATGGTCGTTAACCGCTGTTGTTACTTACTTGTCGTCTTTTTCCAGGTTGACTATGATCCGTCAAACTCTCTGAAGGACCAGCATGGAGATTGGCGCTCTGAACTGTTAATGGGGACATGGGACTCACGTTGTCGTTGATCATTTGTGTGGACTTAACCAGCGAAGAGCAACAGAAGACGCTAGAAAGGCAGTGGGAATTATAGCAGATTTTCAGGTAAACGGCTGCTTTGGTGCAGGCGATAAACGACGAGCCTGGTCCTGCTTGGCAGGGGGGTTGGACTCGATGTCTTCAGAGGTCCCTTCCAACCTGTAACATTCTATGATTCTAACTGTTTCAGCGAACACTGGGTAATCATGTAGATGAGCTGCGGGGTAATGTGAAGAACTTGTGCAGGCGTGTGCATTTCTTGAGGAAAATCCTTGACAAAACGAAGGGTTATTTAACAGACCGGTTCCAGGTCTTGCCATTCGTGGGGTTTGGAATGTTTGGCAAAGCAGTTTGAGTTTCCGTGGGAGCTGCGGAATAGCCAATACCAGGGGACTTCCTGGGAGGGTGCTGGGAGGAAGGAGAGCAACTCAGAGCTTGACTTGGCTTTACTGTGAGCTAATTGTGAGCTTTGTGTTCCAGTCGGTTTATTTATGACCCTTGTGGCTTCGCTTCTTGTGATATCCACAACCTTCTCGAACAGAAAGGTGGTGTAGGAAAGGTTTTAGTATTTTATTTGCTTACAGTGTCAAGACAAAGGCAAAAGTGGAAGAAGCAGGTTTTTAAAAGTCAGCGTGTCTTATTTTTTCACTTAAAACGTTGCTTTTAAAAAAATGAGGTGATAAGCGATATCAGATCTGTGGAATGTTAATGGCAAAGCTGTAAAAAGAAACATGACACAGTGTGGTTTTGCTAAACAGCCAGTGTTTCCTTGTTGAGAAGGGACAAGGTATTGCAAAAACCCCTTTCTGAAATAACTCCCTTCTCAACGGCGATTGTTTTTCCTGAAGATACTTCTTAAGGCAAATGGATGGGGAAAGAAAAGTTAAATTATTCATGAGTCTCGTTTGACAATTGATCAGTGGGGGAGGCTTCTGGAGAGAGCTGGGTGGGGAGAGAGAGAAAGAGAGAGAAAATAATAATAGGCTTTAACTTTGAAAAGCCTTTAAAGCTTCTGTACAACAACCCATTGTGAGCTGAGAGTAAATGCAGCTCGGTTAAGATATCTTCATTAGAAATACCTGCCAAGGGCTTCCTGTAGGATTTTCATCATGCGGGAGAGTGACATGGGGTTTGGGAAGAGGCTTAGGATTTTAATAATGGAGCTGTCAGTTTGATGCCTGAAAACGCTGACCCTGAGAGCTTTATTGCCAAATTTAGATTCCGTATTTATATTGAATTATTACCTCTTCAAATATATATATTTCTTTTTAAACTGCTCGTGAGCGCCATGGTCTTCTGCTACGCACAAAACCCATGGCTGAGTGCTAAAAACGGTGCTGGTGCTCACGCTTGGTTTTTATTTGTTTTGTTTGGCTATTCTTTTTTATTTAAAAATGGAAGAGAAAAAAAAAACAACAAAACGAGGGGAAAAAAAAATCTAGAGGTGAGGAGCCCAGAGGTGCCGCAGACCTGGAAGTCTGAATGGTTCCTTCCTGCTTGGTACCACTGAGCTGTCGTGGAGAGTCCCTCGTGGTCCCTGCGTGCTCCTTGGCAGTCCCAGGGCTGGGGGTCACAGCATCTCGCCTGAAATCTGCTCTCCACCAAGGCTGTTTAGGTTGGAGCTCTTCTTCCTTCACCTGACCCAGTCCTGCTCTTATCCAACGTCGTCGTTGCAGTACGTCTCTTCAGCTGGGACATCCATAGCTTTCCTCTCCCCAGCTGCGTATTTTGCTTTGTTTATCAAAGGAAATGGAATTAGTCGCGTGGGAATTCAGAATAAATACATAAATCAAAATTCACCCCCAGTGTTTTTCTGTGTGTGTGTGTTTGTGTCGTGATATCTTGACCTTTCAGGTCACCAAATCTTGTTGTTTTAATTTCTGTCTGGAAGAATGTCTGAGCAAGGCAAATTGAGCCAGGAGACAGCAGAGGAAGCTGCGAAGGAGCAGGAGACTGCTATCTCCGAAGTGAACCCGGACAACTGTATCCTTAATAAATCTGAAAGCTCGGAAGTCGAGGAGAAGGAGGAGAAGCTGAGCGATGCCAAGACAGAGCTGCAGGTAAGGCAGGAATAGCGAATGGGCGTGTTAAATGTCAATGTGTCTCCTGTTGCCTTTCCCTTTCAACGATCTCTTCCATTGCCTACGCTTCCCCTATTTTTTTTCTGTCATAATTTCAAGGCCATTTCTCTTTTTAAAAGATTTATTTATTTAATTTGAGGTCCTTTTATCTCCCTATAAAATAAATCCTTTTGTTATTTGTTATACCTTGCAAGCTCTTTAGGCCGCTGTCCATGTTACTCATTTTTCCGAGAAGTTAAATTCTAGACATCTTTGTTAAAGCTTGGTGAAATATTAGACTGTTTTCCCTCTTTGGGGATTTAGAAAACTACCTTGATCTCATGAATTTACAGGTAATACTAACGAATAATTACTTGATGTGTGGTTTGGTTTGTAGGTGTTACTGCCAACAAAAAGTTGTTATGCAAAGCCTAAGAAGGTAATTTGATAAGAAGACTTTATCGAATGAGGGGGTTTTAATCCTTTTTTCCTCAATTGAATACAAAAGTAAAGGGGGAGACTGCAATGTAAGAGGAATTTGGAGAGGGGGAGCGTTTACTTAAGTATGCCTTTTCTTACATTTTTATTGTATGCAACATTACGGAACACTGTGTGGTGGGTGTTTGTTGTTTGTACCCATTCTTAAAATGAATAAAGTGAGCAGAGATGATTCTTGGTTTTCCCTGCTTTCCAGGCTGGGTTTGGGGAAGTTGTTTTTGCCGTCAGCAACCGATTAAATTATCATTTAGGAGTGTTTTAGTCGCTTTATTTATTGGTAATGCTCTTGTCATGCACATTTTGCACTGAAGTGACACCTGCTTCTCTTTTTTCTATACCCAGAAACGAGGTGGCAATTCGAACCAGCAGAAAAAGAGATCCAAGGTAAGGGTCCTTCTCCGTTTGGAATTGCATGCCATGGTAGGATAAAGGACTTCAATCCGGTGTCTGTCTGCAATTGGAATGATTGCCTTTCATCACTTGTGTGGTGGTTGGGGGTTTTTTTGTTTCTGTTTTTCTCTCTTCTCCCCCTCACCCCATAATCGTGTTGCACAAGGGCAGAGGACTCCTGGATAAAATGTGTCAGGCTCCCCTTTATTTATCCATCATATTTCTGTTCTGCTGGGCCTGCTGTGTGCTTCTGTTAGACAGCGTGTGTGCTTCTCTGCACCCCTGGGGAAGGGAAAAGCTCGTTCCTTTTGCTTTAGTAATTAGTGGGTTTGTTCGGATTTTATTTTAATAGACTTGCTATAAAGAAGCAGAGACTGACTAGCCTCCTAAGGGTAGGGCTGGAAGGGAGCTTCTAGGAACAAACCCCCAAACCTTCTTTTAATTTTCCAAATGCAGATCCATAAATCCTGCACGTGTTATTGTCTGTGTTCCTTGGATATAATACTACTGGAAGAAGAGAGGGGCGGAAAAAAGCCCCCTCAAAACCAAATGACAGAAGGAGCCTTTGAGTTTTTGTTAAATTACCTTCAGTATGGGATTATCTCTTCTTTGCTGTTAAGATTTCTGGTGGGAGTGAGTGAACCTGAAATGATGGAAATCATAGAATCATAGAATGATTGAGAGCAGGAATGATTAAAAGCAAAAAGAAACCCACCGCCTCCCCTGTGTGGTAAATGGCTCGTTGCTTAGATTTTTTTTTTTCTGTCCGCATCGAAGGCAGATACAGTTCTGCTGGTTGTGTGGGTAGTAGTTATTTGGGGTCTTTAGAGACAGCTGATGTGACTTGGGGTCAGCGGTGGTGTTCTCTGGTTTGTTTTCTCTCTTTCTTATTCAGTCAGGAGCTAAAGGAAAACTCGTCCGGAGTCTTGCTGTGTGTGAAGAATCATCCCCTCGCCCGGGAGCGGAAAATCTTCACGATAATCAGGTACACTTGCGATCATTGCTGTTAGATGCATGGTTGACCTCCGTGTTCAGTTGCATGATTATGTTACTTGATTGGGCATTTCACAACGTCTGTCTTGGGGGAAAAATTACATCCGACAATGAACACGTTTTTATGAAGTTATCTGGTTTAGCGTGAACTTTATTTTGAAATATTAGTTTTGTACTATATCACAGGGTGTTGTTTGCTTTTTTTTCCAGACCCCCTGAAAATTTCAGCAAATGGAAAAGAATTCAAAAGAATTCAGATTTTAAAATTTTAAAAAAAAAAAATAGTAACAATCAGAAAGAATATTAATATGTTCTTTTCTCTAAGGTTATCTCTTTCAAGGCTGCACCAGATACAGTTATGTATATGCTCTGGTTTCTGGTTCCTCTGAGACTCCAGTTCATATCAGTATCCCCCTTCACATCAAATTCACAGGTCCTTTGCTCTCTAAAATACCTTGATAGAGCCAAGGATGCCTCCTACTGAGTGGCATTTGTTTTCTAAACTTTTGGTGTGGATTTTCCAGTATCAAAAAGCGTGTATTTGAGTTTATCTGTACTGGTGGTGTTGTATTCCCAGCAGCTGGTAGAGTTCTGCCCCCTGCACCCCTCACCTCGGACGATAACGCTGGTGGCAGTCTTTGTAGACAAGCTTCAGAAAATACCCCAAAAAAGCAAAAGTAAAGACCTCAAATACTCTTCTTAGCTTGCCCGGTAAGAGCAAGGCTTTAAAAAAAAAAACCAAAACCAAAATATCATGAGCACTGGCTATAATTTGAGATGTTTATGCACAAGTGAGATCATCCATCAAGAGAACTTGAGCATGTGACTTAAGCTTAGCACAAAAAATAAAAATTCTATTTAAGTGTACTTTCTCACCATTTCCTCTGTTGACTTGAAACTGAACAAATCCAGCTCTCTTCCTTAGTCCCTAAGGATGGAGAGGGTTTTCTATTTTTTTTTTTTAATTTTACTTTTTTTTTTTTTCTTTGAAAGACCAAAAACCAAGTTGTTTAGCAGGGGGACGTCTCCATGTTCTACTGCTCGACAATGATGCTTATGCAGTAGGCGGGCAGGTTATTTTATCAGTTGTTCCGTTGTGGGTAGACGCTTGCCGCTTCAATTGCGTTACTCAAGCTGCGTGGCTTTCGTTCTGCTTTCATTCGTATTTTCTATTGTTTACTGGAGAACGAAAAGGAGAATAAGACAAAGAGATTGTATTAAGCATCGCATGGTAGTTTATCATGTACTGCACAGGGACCGGGATTACACGGCAGAGAGAGTGGAAGGTCTTGAGGCAAAAATCCCTGTCTGGATTGCACCCCGATGCCAGGCAGAGGAGGGGTTCCTCTAACACCCAGCCTCTGGTCTAACACCCAGCCTCTGGTCTAAGACTCAGCCTCTGGTCTAACACCCAGCTTCTGGTCTTAACCCAACTCAAACCAGCTACTGCAAAGATTTCTTTGACCATATCAACTGGAGGGTTGGACTAGATCATCTCTAGAGGTCCCTTCCAACCCCTACCATTCTGTGATTCTGTATCGAAACATTTCTGGGAGGTGAGATGCCTCCCTGGATCCCAGCAGCCGTTTCCTAACGACACAATTGGCTTGGTGCCGTTATTTAGGTGGGAATTGCACTTTTGCTCTCGCGGACCTGTCCGTGGCTCAGCTCATGGAAAGCTGGACCCGCAGGCTCCTCCTTGGACTGGCTGAAGGATACAGGAAGTTTTGTGCCAAACAAATTGCTTTGCTTCCGCTTTAGAGGAGAAAAAGCTTCTTTTCGGTTTGGAGTTGTGATATATATAGTTTTATTTTAAATTATTCTTTTATCTCAATGGTTTACAAAGCACAGGGAATGAATTACCAGAGAACGTACCGTACATTGCCGGAACTACTGGGTATGGATTGTGCTGCAGACTTGATGTTTGTATTTATATTTGAATACTTGCCTTCATTTTCCTGTATAGGGAAAAAACCAACTTGTTTACCTGTATTACTTGATCTTGAACGCTTACCTGATGGTTCACTATGTCCTTACTTAAAAGGGATGTTGCCTTTAATGTTATACTCTTGACCAAGAAGTGTATTATTGCAACTGGAATATTTATTTTGTTGTTCACTATCTTTACCATGTATCAATGTATTTATTAAACTGTATTTTACTATCCAGAAAAAAGAAAATCAATAAAAATCTAAGAAAACCTTACTGTAGCTTGCTTTCACAACTCCAGAGCCCTTCTGTGTGTTTCTTCCAGTACACATATCGAAGTATTACGTGTGAGACAGTATCTGCTGTACGTCCATATATGTGCTTATGTGCAAAGTCTGTCGTTTTTCCTTTCATAAGTGCATTTTAAGGACCGCTGTGAAGGTTAGGATTCATATCCTGAGAACAGCACGGCCAGTTACATTTTTCTCCTGTCTTACAAAGCCAGCGATGCAGTCGCTCCGCTCCAGCAGCACAGGGTATCGGGTTATCCTTTGGGGTATTTTTGGCAGTCATTGATCCAAAATTTGTGGTTTGGATGAGAAGTGGAACTGCCAGTTGATGTCAAAGCAAGCAGGCGTAAGTCTAGTCCTCTGGGTGCACCCAAGCAGGTTAGCAAACAGTTTTCTATGTGTCCTCACCTCAACGGAGCAGGAGTTCCCACCCCAGCCCTCTGTACGCTCGGGTTTTGGCTCATACAGCCAGCCAAAACTAACAGTAGGGATTGAGGGTGGTAGGTCAGGTTAAATCTTGGCTCTAGGGCTTTGTTTCACTTTTATAAGCGCTTTTCATCTCAAGTCTTTTGTGCCACACTCAGTTAATCAGAGAAATTTCCAAGTTCTGTCTTACTGTGGCATGTTTACGCTGATCTCTTGTTCCATTAGGATCTCGTCTTGCATGTGTTGTGGTGGCTGGCTTGTAGTTCTTTAAAAAAGCAGAAACCTGAAATTTGTAAGAATTATTGGAAGCATCTTTTGAATTCTTAACAGTCTGGCTGCTTAAAAAACCTCAGCCCTTTCCTTTAAAGTTTTGTACTGATCTTTTGGTATACCAGTATTCCTTGAAAAATGGTGAAGGAAGGGGATTTACTAGCATTCGAGAAGCTGATTTTCTCCAGTATTGGTGAATTTGGTTTTCGTTACCATGATGCCAAAAAATTCTCAAGCATGCCGGACTCTCATGTAGTCAACAGCATTACCAGGGAGCTTAAATAAAATGTGCTTTTTTACACTACTTAAGCATATAGTAGTATTTTGGCTATTTTTTTCTTCAAAAGAATACAAACACAGAAGTGTGCTTCCTTCAGTTTTGTCCAACCACATTGATAATTCTTGAAATATATAAATTAGGCCACGGTAACTTCAAAGAAAGCAATTTGTGTTTTTTTAGAACAAAGCCAATATTGAGTAATGTTGTTAGAGGGGAAGAACAAGTCCTTTAAAGCCAATCAGAGAGTACAAACGGAATTCTCAGTTTTAATTAATTTTTCCAAGCTGAAGCATGCTTTCAAAGGGACTCGCAGTCTCCAAAATAGGGAATTTTGGAGGATAAAAGTTGTGCTGCCTTGGAGAAATTAATTTACCATGACTTGTTTGAAAACCACGGTGCACATTTCACCCCTTTTTGCTAAAGGCATGTTTGCATATGCCTTTAAAATTAAAGTACCTGAGAAGTTACTAAGTCCTCTTGTATACAACTGAGTTTCTAATTTGCTGTCACTCTGAGCCTGAAAAGCTCAGTCTAGCTGATACTGCACTTAGTGTGCAAACGGTTCATGTGAACCTTCGGGTGCTTTTAATGAGGGGAAAAAAAGTAGTATTTTTCAGATGTCTGTCTATCAACTGGCATTGAGCATATGCAGTATTAATGAAATTCTAAAATTACTTAAGAAAGCCGGTATAAAATGTATTTCGCTGTTCTAAGAAGTCTTAAGTGAGAATTGCTAAAGTGTAGAATAAACTAGTGCCTTTAATACAGGTAGACTAAAAGCTTATAGTATCCAAATATTAGGGAAGAAATACACTCACCATTAGAATTTGGCCTCTTAGATGTCATCATTCTCCTGGGAAAACATCATATTTCAAACAGGAAAGAAATGTATCTGGCTTCAGCTTTTCTAGCCACACTTAATTTAATGCAAATCTCTGCAGGTTGGAAGCCACGGGAAGCTGATCGAACCTGGCCCTAAATTTATCTTTCTTTTTTTTTCCTTTTTTTCCCAACAGGAATCAATCCAACTACAGCTTTCAAGTTTTCCTAGCTTGCAAGAAGAAGATAAATCTAGTAAAGATGACTCCGAGAAAGAAAAAGAGAAGGATAAAAACAAAGAAAAAGATAAAAACAGTGAAAAAACCAAGATCAGAATGTTATCAAAAGGTGAACTTATATTTTAATTACTGTAATTATTGTTCTAAAAGGTCTGGTATGTTTCTATAAGCATGCCTTTCTTTATTTGTGTGCAAATACACTGTGTTTTCATACACGGGGAAGATTCAGAACCTGAAATGAGTGTTTTTCATATGAACATCAGGCTTTGAAAGTGGAGCAACCTTCCAAGATAAGATTTGGTATTAGAGGTTATTAATTTTCTTTAATGTAAAATCTTCTTCTCAATACTTAACCCTGTTGGCATAAACACACACACATATATATATATAAAAAAATGTGTTATTATGTAAGTGTAAGACTCTTAACACATTTTTTCACCATTAATAATAATATATTAGCATGCCCATTGTGCAGTGTAGGTGTTAAAGAGTACTTCTCTTCACTGCTGCTCCTTTCTCATGTTGAATTTCTCTTAAATGCTGTAAGGAAATCCATTCACGACCTTTACCCTGCATTGCAGCTTAGTGTGATCACCGAATAAGAGTTCTTCAGAAGAGATCTTGTATCTAAATTTGGTATTTTTAAAAAAATATTGTTAATCTTTTTTTAAAAGTATCTTTAATGGTATGAGGTTGCTCTGTAATCTCTCAGAAATGATCCTCACCTACCTGGCTGTGGATCCACAGCTGGTGTGAGTTGTCAGTTGGCTTCAGCCGAGCTCTCCCAGTTCACACCAGCCTGGGGATCTGTGGGTACTTTTTGAGTGGGGAGATAGAGCAATGCTGAAAAATTAATTCTGATTGCTGTCACGCATCCCCATTACCTGCCCACTCTCAGGCGTCACTGGATTTCAGTCTGTTAATCCAAATAGAATTCCCACTGGCACGATGCCTCATTTGCCTCATGCACGGCGTTTATTAAGTGATACAAAGAGACATCGATGGATAAAACTTCTGTTTCATTTCTTAAAAAGCTTTATTTGGTAAGTGAGGACTTGGCAGGGTCCTGAGTGACATGGAAGGTTTCCCATGATTTTCAGATGACCAGCAGTTTCTGTTGGTGTCTAGTTTTGGTGCTGTTTTCTCAGCAGAATGGTGCAGAAGATCCGTGAATGTCCACCCGAGGCTTCCAAGTGTAGGTCTTTCTTGGCCAAGCTCTAAATGAACATTTTCTTTCAGAGCACATGCTTTGGGATCATCACTGGAAAATGGCGTTTGATTTATAGCATAGCTTAATTGTAACTGTGGAAATTAAATAAATGAGCGAGGGGTGTATTTTGTTTGTGTTTTTCAGATTGCAGTCAAGAGTATACAGACTCAACAGGCATAGATTTGCATGAGTTTCTCATTAACACGTTAAAGAATAACCCCAGGTAGGTATTTTCTGCATTACAGCTGGCAGTCTTCGACTTCCCCTAACTGTACGCTGGGTTTTATTAGTTCTGGAGATGGTTACGAGGGAGAATGTAAAGGAGGTAGGCTGTTAACTGAGCAAAAAGCTATAAAAAGCCACCAACTCCTACTCCCCCATGCAGTCACCCATCGCTTTGATTCACTTTTAGTGACATCTGGTCTTTGTCCTTCATTTCTCACATACAGCTCCACACGATGTGAGCTGTAATATATTACAACCGCTGCAGTTGGGGATTTGTACATGAATATAAAGTAGCTTTCTTTTGGCAGTGCTGTACACAAAATCCTGATGATCCTGCTCTCGGTATTCCCCTAGTTTTCACTTGGAGCAATAAGCTCATCTCATCGTTAAATTTCCCTCTAAATGTCTAAGGAAGGGTCTGTAACGTTTTAATGAGTTGTGATTTTCAATGCTCATTTCAATTGAGTCTGTTAAATAGGTACAATGTCATTCTGCAGTTGTAGGAGAACTAGGAATAATTGGGTACCTAACCAGCTTGGGAAACCTCTTGTATCAACGATGGAAGGTCCTTGAATTGTTTTATCTCCACAAAACGAAGTTCAAAAGAATTAAGGAGGGATGGGCTCTGTCAAGCTTAGAAAAAAATATACGTGTGGAGATACGCTAGGGAAAAAATTTTGGTAGGAGAGATGGGAAATAAGGAACATTTGAGACCTTCCAGGTGAAAACGGAGCATTTTGACTGAGAAACGCTGTGGTGTTGCCTCCTGGGAGCCGTAGTTCAAAGGTGTTGTTCTTCATTGCGCTCTCTGATGAGATGAGATGTGCCCAGTCTTCTCGCCTGCAGATCAGTGCCTCGTGGAAGATCAGTCTCAGACAAAACATTGAAAACTTCCGTGGGTAGCAGCTCTTCTCGTGAAAGAGCTAGGTTAACTAGAAATCTCATTTTCCATCCAAAAAAAAAAGGGTGAAAAATGACCAAAGCTATCCACAGCAGTCATAGACTTTTCACGTACCGCATTGATCACAGGCTGGTGTAGCTGGAAGCACTCTCAGGCCACAGTTGAGCTCAAGGAAATGCTAAATCTGTCAACGTGTGGCAGCAAAGGTGCAGCAGAGCAGGCTGCAATCTTCTCCAGATGCACCAGGGCAAAGCCCATTTCATTTTTATCATTTAATCAGGCTGACAACGGTTGCAAAATTGCTTTACGAATGTTGATAGATTCATTTTTTTTCATCGAAAATCTCTGTTGGTGGTTGATGCTACAAATCCTTGCATTTCTTTTTTGACAGGGACAGAATGATACTCTTGAAAATGGAACAGGAAATTATTGATTTTATTAGTGACAACAAGTAAGTCGAGTTGGATATTAAGTCACGTGTGCATGTGGCGATGTGAGGGATAGGCTCGTATGGACCACAGCTCTCCTGAGCCTTCTTCCTGGCACACTGCGAGATCAGGCCTTTATCTCCTGACATCTGGTTTTTGTCAATAGGACAAGAGGAAACGGCCTCAAGTTGCACAAGGGAAGGTTTAGGTTGGACGTTTGGAACAATTTGTTCCCCCAAAAGGGTTGTCAAGCCCTGGACCAGGCTGGTGGAGTCCCCATCCCTGGAGGGTTTTCAAAGCCGTGTAGATGTGGTGCTGAGGGACATGGTTTAGTGGTGACCTGGCAGTGCTGGGTTAACAGATGGACTCGATCTTAAAGGTTTCTTACAACCTAAACGATTCTGCTCTGTAATTGCACTTGCTCTGCTCGTTTAGGTCCAAAAATAGAATGAAAGCTTTTAGTGCAGAAGGTGATCAGAGGTGCTTCCTCACGATTTTCCCCTTGTGCAGTGTTATTCTAGCACGTTGGGCCATAAAACTGAACTTGGGTGGAGGGATTCTTGCTACCACGTGCTCTTTATGATGAAGTGTTTCTGCAGCTTTAAAAAACAGAGAAATCAGAGTAGCAACGGAGGAGGAAATTATGCTGACGGGAAATAAGCGTTTTGTCAGTAGGAGAGAAAAAAGGAGTATCTGCCAAGCTAGATCTTTCCAGCATCGCCCTGCACCTGACCTGCGGGAGAAAGGCAGAAAGCTCTTGCCAGTGTGTCAGCAAATCTGTGGGATTGTTTGTGCAGAGAGCAGGAGCCTGTTCGCAGAGTCTGGGGATGAGTTATTCCCAATATACAGAATGCTCATGAGCTTTGTTTTTCCCAATATAGACCGTGGAAATGCGCTGATTAGAAACTCTGAGAATAATTCTTTTATTTTTTTTTTCTGCCTTCTTGTAGCAAACATTTACATGTAAATGCTCAAAGAAGTTTTCAGTGAGATTTCTGTCCCCCGAATCATTGAATGTATTGCTGTTTTTATTTAATTATAGCTCAGAGGGAAATGTAATTATCAATGCGATTTGTCTGCTTTTTTTCCCAGTAATCACTATAAAAAGTTCCCTCAGATGTCGTCGTATCAGAGGATGTTAGTGCACAGAGTGGCAGCTTACTTTGGAATGGATCACAATGTGGATCAGACTGGAAAATCTGTCATTATCAACAAGACCAGCAATACGAGAATGTAAGTAACAGCACTGTTGTATTCTTCCTTGTTCCCCATCACAAGAGCTGGTTTGTACCATGACTGTGTGGCATATTTTTTTCTTTAATACATTTTTCATAGATTTTTTTTTTTTTGTAGCAAGAGTGAGTGCTGTTTATCGCTTTGTGGGGTGGGAGGGGAGGACAGAGCTCGCATTCTGAGGTTATTTAAGGCTATAAAGATTCATAAGGAGAAGTCAACCCAACTTGTCTCCTGCAAGAAACTTAATGCAGTGTCTTGGAACGTTACTCTCCCTGATCCTTAGTGCCACCACTTCGCTACAGAAAGGAGCTCGTTGCTTTACATGTCACCCAATCCCATACGGCTGCATTCCTAAATAACCCAAATGTATTTGGAAGATTGTCCTTCACTTGTTCTGGCTCTCCCTGCTTCTAGAGTCGTTTTCTGCCCAACCTGATTATGTAGGATTTGGTTCCCCTCCACCACCTGCCACCATTCATCCCCTTTTTTCCTCCTCTTCTCCCCTCCTGGTTCTATTTTCTCTTCAGATCTCATCGTTCGAACACAGAGTTTTTGCAGGATATAAATTCTTTCTGATGGTTCAAATGCACCGCACAATTCCTGGCAGGTTAAACTTTTGCTGGCACGCTTCATGCTCTCCTCCATGAACCCGTCTAAAGCCAGCAAGAGCTCGATACTGGGTTCCCTGGCTAATTCAGCAAAGGTGTCCTTGCCTAGTTGGCATCACTTATTCTGCCAGGTACCACGTGTCTATTAACCACCATGGAACCGTAGCCTTCTGCTCCCTCTTTACCTATAAAGTAAATTATGAAGAGGAAGGAATTACAACTGGGTAATGAAGTTCTGGTATCTGGTGTAGGAGCAGGAAAGCCCCATTTGAAGATTGTGTACTGCCTGTATTCAGTTAGCCAGAGAAATAAAACCCTTTCTTTTACATATCCAGTGGTTAGGTGATGTACTTAGACACAGTTGCAGAGAGTATTTATGATTTTCTTAATGTTATTAGCTTCTCCTGTAGCAGGCTAGAGGGACTACCTAACTTCACAAGATCAAAACCTGAGCCAAGCATGTTGGCATCTGTTGTTTCACTGAGCCCTAAAGATCTTCCATGTGGGTGAAGATTTAAGATCAATTTAAATTTTGTTTTAAGATTCGATTTGTGATCAAATTTAAGATCACGGACTATTTATTTTAGATTGTTTCCATGGGCTCTCCCCGAGACACTCGAACAGCTGTAAAACACCACTTGGTTAATGTCTGTAAAGGTTTGGATCAAGTATGTGCGCTCACAGTCTGATTTTCAGAAGTCAAGAGAATTACAGTAGCTTGATAAAACTAACAGCCAGGCTGCTCAGGGTCTGGTAATTCTGCCCCTGTGCAAGGGCCACGTTTGGGTACGAATAAGAAAAAGCTGGGTGTGCGGCAAACCGGTGCTGAGTTTTGAGCTGTAAATGAGAAAAAAAAATCAGTCTCCTCTTAAACAAAACTCAACCGATCACATTTGAATGCTTTTTAGGCATTCTTCTCTTTACAGTTCTCCCTTTTCCCTTCTCATCTGTGTCACCTTTGCACTGCACCACCTGCTACAGATCTTTTCTCATGGCGTTGCCTTCTCCTGGTTGACTTGATGATGTGATGACATCACATGAATGTCTGATAACGCCTTACTTGTTTGTGTGGCCGTGCATCGCAGGGATGGGCGGCACTGGAAGTGCTGTTGGGAAGTGCTTGCACAGCGCTTCTGGAGAGGACACTGAAGTCTTCTTCAACAGTCAAAGCTTTGTCTGAGCGCTCTGGTGAAGCTGTGGCTTCTTGCGTGGTGGGAACGGACAAGCAAGGCATGATCTGGCATCCTTATGGGCAAGCTCAGCACGCAGGACGTTGCAGGGGTGTAACAGATCAAATGATCCTTTCAGCTCTGGTCTTGCGAGCTGGAGGTGAGGCACAGAGCCAGACAAATTGGTTCTGACACCATTCCTGCGTAGATCTTCCAGAAATAAACACAGGGCTTTGCCCCGCTGTTGACTCTGAGCACAGATGGTTTTTAAACCCTGCACAAACCGCAGGTTTTTTCCCTTCTGCAGTGGTTTGGTGGTAGGTAACTGGGTTATAGGAAGCTCATATTGCATCATGGTGCTTCCAGTGTGTTATTTATGTTATTTCGATACTGCTGTAAAGTAATCCTTTGTGGAAGTTGCACTTTCTTTTCATAGCTGGAGGAGATGGCATGTTTTCTTAAAACATCCCTGGCTCTGACAGAAAATAGATTGTTATTATCCAGCTTGAATAAGGGCTGATGAGATTTTGTTATCCGCAGTAAATACTGTGTAAGTCCCACATCTGAAAGCGTCTGATGTGATTTCACGTGTTCTGCATTTCAGTACTCTCAGAGGAGACAATTTGGTGCGGTTCAGAATCAACACCAAGTACTGGGAATGTGTTGACTCTATTAATTACTACTTGGACAGTCTCCAGAATACCGGAGAATCTGGAGTGGGGCTGAAACGCTGTTCAACGTGATTATGTTGTGCTGGAAGCCTGAGCCTTGATAGTTTTCTGTGAATTTATGGAGAGGCCCCATAGGCAGATATTCTCAAGATCTGCATTTTGACAATAAATTACCTTTTTATGGCATGTGATTTCCAAAGCACTTTAGCTACATAGTGTGGAGGGGGAAGAATATTCTTGCATACTCAAGAATTCATAAATTCTGTGTTGGTTCTAAGATTTCTGTGTGTGTGTGTGCCTGTTTGGGAAGAGTGTATGGCTCTGTGGAGTTACCACATGGGCTTGACTAAAAATCTGGTCAGACCCTAATGACAGTTTTGCAGTCTGAAGAGTATATATGGTGAGGAGCTTAATCTAAGGTGCTTTTTTTTTTTTTTAATATATAATTTTACTGGAATGTGAACAAGTCGTACTGGTTTTGAAGCTTTTTTTATGAACTGAAATGTTAAAAAGGAGAGATGACCTCAACTACCCACCCGTCCTCAAGTTAAGTCTCTGTACTCTAGCTCTCATTACAGAATAGTGGATTTTAAAATCATCCTTTCCTTTTTGAAATTAAGACTAGTTTAAAATGAGAGTGACTTAGAAAAATAAATAGCATTTTTCATGGTCTCATGTCTTACAAAGTCCCGCCTAACTAAATTGTCCATCTTTTGAAATCTTATTCTCGGCAGTAGACATGAGAAAAGTTGTGCAGAAAATGAGGGAGGGTTTTTTCCAGTTGTTTTGGTTTTGCAGTCAAAGAGCTCAAATACTACTTAACGTGGGAAATCTGCTTTGTTCAGTATGAGACTGCTCTCGTGCCACCATTGTAATGTATATTTATCATCCGTGTCTGCCTGTCATCTATCTAAAAATACGCAGAAGTGTACGGGGAACTTAAGGCAGTGAAATACGAGATAAGTTTGGAATTGAGGCAAGATGTTAGACAGGGTGTCCCAGATGGGAGGCGAAAAAATGTGTATGTGCCACCTTCTAGCCCGTGTGTTCCTCATAATTCCTGTCGAACAACTGGAAGTTCCTCAGAGCTTTTTGCAG
This sequence comes from Eurystomus gularis, assembly GCA_013400335.1. Lineage (NCBI taxonomy): Eukaryota > Metazoa > Chordata > Aves > Coraciiformes > Coraciidae > Eurystomus > Eurystomus gularis. The sequence goes on from VZZY01010626.1 coordinate 555,290, forward strand.
AACTTTGTATTCTTTTATCCATATCGCTTCAACCAGATTCATTCATTGGATTACCTGTAGGTAGGTGGAGAAATGTTAGGGGAAACGTGTTTGGTGTGCCTGGTAAAGGAAAAGGGGTTTCATCTGGTTGAGATCATCACCCATGTGACGAGCGTGTCTGTGTCACGGCCCACACATGCACGCCGGAACATTTGTATGTAAGCGTGAGTGGCAGGGCTCGTCAGAACTGAGGAGGTGGAGTGCTTATGATATATAATGGTTGTATTTAGACATTTTCCTACATTCTGAGGGTGTAACGTATCTATTACTAACTTTATACCAATACTCACGTCTTCAGTTATGACTAATTTTTTTTTTTTCCAAGAGCATCATGAGTTATGATCCTTCTAATATTCAGTTTTCTTCCTACTCTGTTAATATGTCAATGTGAATATTACACTGGCCCAGTCAGAAGGTTTTTTGATGCCTTTGAGATGCATCAAAAACTTGGAGCAATACTAAGATGTCTATTACAGGGGTTCCTTGTAATCCTGAACTGTATCAGCAGAAGGAGACATCATGTGCGGTATGTACGTGGTTTGGTGGTGACCTGGCAGTTCTGGCTTAATGGTTGGACTTGATGATCTTAAAGGTCTCTTCCAACCCAAACAATGGTCTGATTCTATGTGGCTTGCAAAAGAAAAAAAATAAAATACTTGGTACACTTGAAGTTGAGCTGAATTTGACCCTTAAATACTGGCCTCATTCTTACTTCAATCAGTGTAAGCCATATACTGGACCCATGAAAACAACTTACTCTGTAAATGAGATGTTAGGGTTAATGAGCCACTTCTAATAGCTCCAATATTAAATTTTTGTCTAATCTAATTTATCAAAACAAAATTGTTCGTAATTAAGGTGGACATGTACTTTACAGCCGTTCTATACTGTAATGAAACATGAGTTAAGCATTAATCAGAAGACATCTATGAGATGTCTCTTTTTCTATTTCTTTTTAATTTTCACAATCATGCCAATTATACGATGAAGTTTTGATAAACCTCAGAGGTTATTGTCACCTGCTCTATGTGGGGAGATGGGAGGTTACCAAGGAAGAGTGTGCTGTGGAATAGCAAGTAGGTAATTTGATTGAGGAAAGCTCTTTCTTGCATGAGTAATTAACCCATGTTTTTATGTGCTCATAGCAGGAAAGTGCCCGTTAATCAAGATGCTGTTTGGGCTTTTATACCTTGAGATCACTGGAGGGAGACAGAGAAATCTCAAATGGCCCCTATGCTTTCCTCAGAGGTAACCGTACATCAGTAGTAGGTGAAATAACGTCTTCACATCTGAGTATTTCAGAAGTGAGGTGCCAATCTACTAGAAAGTGAATTTTAGAGGTGGTCCAGATTGATTTTAGTAATTGCCTGTACCCTTTCTGTTCCCTGCCTTGTGTTTAAGGTAGGAGGTATGATGTGATCACTGGAAATGAAAAAATACCGTGAATTTTGAGAAACTGTTGTCTTCATAAGCCAAGTCGGTTGTTTCTGCTCACTGTTTCCAAGAGGCTGTCTCTGACAGTTTGTAAAAACGAGGCGCTCGCCATGAGGCGGGTGAGTGTTCAGGGGATGGCTTCTGATCCACAAGTCTTCCTGCTGGAGACGGGGAAGATGTTCATGGCCTGAAGTAGAAGTAAGCACAAGAACTTGTTATGGTGTTAATTTGTATGCATGGGACATTTCAAGGGGACTAATAGTTTCTTCATTAGCCTATAGGCTCTTGTGGAACCATCTTGCCTTTGTTGGTGATCTTCAGATCCTAAATTTGCTTCCTTTTTCTCTTTCTTGCTTGATAATTTTTGGACTTCTAAGATAGAAAAATGTAATTTTAAATAGATCACAGCAGTTATGCAACACTGTAATTTTCAGCCACTTAAGGAGTATGCCACATCTTTAAAATCAAGTAGTAATGAATTCCGTAATAAACTATGCTACCACTTACAAGCCTCTACTAGCTGGAAATAAATTGGCGCTGTGCAAGATGTTCCATCTCCATAGATATCCTGAATATGAAGAACTAAATCCAATCTAGGAGAGTGGGATCGGGAGAAGCAGGTCCCTCAGGTGCAGAAATAATCTTAGTTTGGTCACAGAGAGGAGCTTCAGCTTCATCTAGGAGAAGAGCTGATATTTCAGTGAGGCCTTGGCCAAAAAACAGCTAAACTGAGTTCACAGCTAGATTCCCGGGTTCTGGCCCCAAAATACTGGGCCAAATATTGAAGCCTGCACTCAGGCAGATTCTCAGGGAGTCAGGATCTACTGTGGTTTTGCATCCATAGATTAAAACAGCATGACTCTGGGAAATGAAGCTTTAGGAAGGCAGGGAGACGTTGCTTCCATGTAGCTTTCAGTCCAGCCAGATTTATCTGCAGCCCTGATTAGAGGGGAAAAATGCCTGTGAAAATAACTTGTGACTTTCCCCATCCTTGTTTGGTGATAAATACAGAACATTGTAGGAGTCCAGATGCTCTTCTGAAAAGAAATGTTAAAGAATAGACAGTCTTTAACCAGGAAAAATGGGGTTTTTTTGATATTTGAGGGGTTTTTTTCCCCCCTGTGCTACAGAAAAGGCTGCACCTTGAGGGAACTGTCTTGTACAGGGTTGATTTTAATTTTTTTTATGGCTTTTAATGTGCCTTTATCATCATAACAGAAGTTCTTAGTGACTCATAGTATAAAAGCAGCAATCTGTTAATGAGGCATTTACCTTGAAATGCCATCTTGAGTGGTTTTAAGTATTAAGCTGTGATAATATAACTGCACTGTACTTGAACAATTATCTGTATTTAAATTCCCACTCTGACGGTTTGAAACTGTGTTTTAGCATTCATCAGCCCCTAAGTACATGGAAACCTATTTGAAGGCTGTAATTCCAGGCGCTCATTCTTGAGAGACATTGTTCCGAGAGAATTTAATCAAATAATTTAACCTGTAGGGCTGGAAATTCTGCTTTTCGTCATTAAGTTGAGGCCTTTCGACAACGATGGTATTTGCTTGCAAGTTCTGTAAATTCTCAAACTCTCAGACTACGTTCCCATGCCTCCACGATGGAAAGAGGCATTTTTAGTGCAGATAATAGAGTTTTGGCCTGCGAGGTAAAGCAAAGAAAGAGTAGTGCTTGCGTAGTTTTACTGTGGCGATGATGCAGAGCCCTCGGAGAGCCTCCGGCATAAACCCTTCCGCAGATGACGTGCTGCAGCACTTTTTTGGGGTTTTTTTTTTTAACTCCATCAGGCGCTGTAATGGCAAACCCATCTTTTCCACACATGGAGAGGTTGTTACTTGTTCTGAAAGGCTTCTTTCAACAGCCCGAGCGCTGTGGTGCTGTCAGAAACATATGTCCCATAATAGAGATTTATGTGCTGTATAGAAGTCAGCCCTGACAACACCAGGCTTGTTTGTGTGCCCTGCTAATGCAGCGACTAAGTCTTCAGAACAGTAATGTTCAAAGCTCATGCTTGTCTCTTTCCATTTGTCCTTTTGCTGGGGTATCTGTGTTTCCTGTTTCTGAGCCAGTTATTTCAGAGTTAATTAATTTATTTTAAATGAGCACAGATTCCCCCCCCCCGCCCCCAGCATTTAATCCCTGATTTTCCATGTGAATATATGTCTACGAAACTGCATTAGTTTGCTTCTAAACATGGCAGATGCGAGGAGATGCCTTGTCCTTAGTCCACGTGTCCTGAAACCTATTACCACTCTGCAAGATGTTTTTAAAATCTGTAATTTGATTAAATAGTGAATACCTGCTTAAGGTACTTTGGGCTTTGCATTTTTTTATTGCTCCTTACAATGGTTGAGTCAGAATCAAAAGCAGTAAATGAGCCTGTAATGGGGAATTCTCCTTAAAGACTCCATGCCTGAGGGACAAACTCTGTCATACAGAGATGAATTGAGAGGAACTCCGCTGAAGTGAATGGAAGTAGCTCACATCGAAGTTGCCGTAATAATAGTAGGAAAAAAAGAAAAAAAAATCTTACAACGGAGGTTGTTATCAAAATTTTAACTTCTTTTTTTTCCTTTCTGATGCGCAGAAATGTTTTGCTGCTTATTCCAGCTTTACCGTTTCCAAAATACAGGCTTCATTGTTAGGAATGAGTCCAGAAAAGTGTCTTTGTTGGGCACCTTGCTTAAGTAAGGACTGCAGATGGCTTTTAAGTAACCGTAAAATGAGAAAGGTAAATGGTCATGGCCAACTTGCAAAAGAAAAAAAAAAACAGCTAAAAAAATCAGCTAAAAGAGGTAGTGATGGAGCTTTGTTCTGCTATGGATTTGTTACCGTATATCTGACTTATTTTTACACAGAATCATAGCATGGTTGAAGGCTTGGAAGGGACCTATGGGGGTCAACTTGCCAACCCACCCTGCTCAAGCAGGGCCACCCAGAGCCAGCTGCCCAGGATGTCCCAAGGATGGTCCACCACCTCTCTGGGCAGCCTGTGCCAGTGCTCAGTCACCCTCACCATGAAGGTGTTCCAAGCACAGAAGAAACTTGACCCATGTCTTGAAGCGACCGTTAAAATGATCTCACAACACAAAAATGAGGTGGAAAGAGCTGGAGTTTGTGTGGCGAAGAGCACGAACTTAGCCTGAGGTCCAGTTTCTCTTAAATGTTCATAGCACCTGATCAAAAGCTTTACAGGGAAAGAGGAGATGTGCTGTGTGCTTTGTTCTCAAACATGTTGTCAGAAAGATGACTGACTGAGCTACCTGACAGCTCAGGGGGGTTGGATGAGATGATCACCAGAGGTCCCTACCACTCTGTGATCCTGTGACAGCTGTTAGGAAATATTAAATGAGTTCCTATGCAGTTGTGGTTTTGTGAAGTTGCATTTTTAGGGCGCAGATGTTTTGCTTCCACCCATGCTGTCAAGCAATAAAAATTTGGATGATCAAAAGGTTACATTAAACAAACGAAAAAGCACCCAAACTTTACATCTTTTCTTTAAGGTATAATTGGGTCATACTTTCTGGTTTTCTCAGTACAGTTCTTCAATTGCAAAAATCCTATTGACTTGAAAGGGAACTTTTTTTGGAGTAGTGGAGTTTGAAGTTCTGAAGTGATCCACTGATTCCAGACATGGGGGCTAAATGACATTCAGAACGTCATGTGGGTTGGCAGCACTCTTTGTCAGCTTAAATTTGCGCGTCTGTTGTCTTACACATGGTTGTTAGCATGTAGATGGGTGTACTCTGCAGCCAAGGTCAACCCACTAATAGAGAATAGATACTGTAGTTTGTTTTGGTTGCGGTTTTTTTGCAGGAGATCTCTTAAATAATCAGAGTACTTGTGTTAGTGTTAAGGTCTTCAGAAATACACCTCAGAAAGGCAAAGCAAATCCCATTTTGACCACTTAAAATTAAACCGAGGTGTGGACTTGAAGGTGTGGTAACAATTAATAAATTCCTGATTTTTACATGAATTTGTAAGAATAATTGTAAACCATGCTCTGAATTGAGGAAGATCTTAATTTATGCCAGCAAGAAAATAGTTTGATAAAATCCCACCCCTCCCCTCCTTACATGCACAAACACAATCTGGTATATTGTGCAGACTCTACTGCTGACAGTATCGGTTCTAAAAAAGCTCAGAGGAGAAGTAAATGTGATTTGTTGTTAATTTAGGACTCACATGCATTCACTGTATCTGCTGTATTACTGTAATTATGTGCTGTATTAGTACATTGACAGTATACTGCATCTTACTCACAATTACATATTATTTTCTTTCATTTTCAAGCAGTGGGTTCACCTGCAAATTCGTAAACTATTCTTGAGAGTAACAAAGTCTTCACTATATGGTTATAGGGAACGTTAAAAGCTGTGAATGTGGAACTTGCAGTGACTTCCATCAGAGGACCAGACCCACATTTTTGCAGGGTCAGCCTCTTCTCTACCCAAATAATCAGAGCATTTGGTTCCACTTACTGGTTTTAAACATTGTTCGCCATCTGTATCCTTCTAATAACAGATTTTTGCAATAGATGTTGAAGAAGGAGGTGCTGTAAACAGTACTGAGGGAAAAAAACCAACATGTGGATATGTCTGGAGTCTGATAATCTCTTCATTCAACTAAATGTCCTTTCCTGATTTGTAATGTTTGAGGGAGGCCTGCAGGTTGGTGTGCCTGAAGATATTTGTTGCTGTGGTATATCCTATTTCCTATAAATCCCATTTCTCACTTGACAAGTCTTCCTTGAGGCTTCGTATCCTTATTACCCAAGCTGGTCATGCTGTTTGCAGCCTCCCTGGTAGGAGTGACCCAGAGCTGCAGTGATGACCAGGAGGGAAGGACCTTCTCATGGTGCTCCGTGTTGCTCTGTGCGTTTGCAGAGTCTCCCTGCCCAAGCAAACTCACTTTTCACAACTGGGGATTAATCACCTACCAGGCTTGTAGATTAATTTCATTAACAGGCACGTAGCGGGTCATTACTTTAGGCTCATGGCTTGAACTCACGCTTCTCCTATTCTCTTCTGATGAGTAGAAGCATTTTCTAAATAGTAAATGAAGTGAAAATGGGATTAAAAAATGAAAATAATGCTATGGAGGATGAAAATCATGTTGTTTAAGTAAGTTAGTAGTTGGAGGAGACATTTTCCCGAACTGCTTTCTCAGGCTTTTTTTCCTCTCTAATTTTTGATCATTTCTTTTTTCTTCTGCATTTTCAAATCCCAGTAATTTATTATACTTGGTATATATAGTTTGTTAGATGCTCAGCAGATAGTTTACAACTAGAAATTTTACACGATTGCAGAAATTTTGTCTGTGCTTTAGGATGTAAAACCAGAAAAACAGCGTTCCTCGGCCGGTCCTGTCAAAGCAGAATATTTGAGGGAATGAATCTTCGCTCCTGGCTGTGCAGGCATAGGGCTCATTACTGGGAGCAAAGGCAGAAAACCCACCTCGCAAGGCATTAACGGGGCTTTGTAGCCTTTCTGTTAATGAGGAAGAATTACGAATGACTCACCAGGTCAGAGAGCCATGGTCCTCTGGGCTTTCCCAAAAGAAGGCTGGTAGGGCATCCAGAGAGCCTGCTGCCTTTCATGTGTTGGACCCTGTATCTGTTGGTACCAGCGTCTACAGGTGATGGCCAAAGGTTTCTTGAATTCTCAAAATCTGGGGAAATCAGGCCGGAATGTTTCATCGCTTTGTCCCAAAAATGCAAATTGGGAGCAGAAGTGGGAGTCCTTCCAATTCATACAGCAAGAGAGGCAGGGGAGCTGCTGTCTCTTCATATTGTGTTCCTAACGGTTCATTACAAATGTTTCCTGCGCATCTGACAGTGAATTGTAATGGACTGTAATTATGGCATGAATATATGCTGTATTTTCATTTGATATCCGTTCCTAATTAGTTAAGGGCAAATCTGAACGCCGTGACAACAAAATGGTGGCTGATTTCTGCTTTCCATTCTGAAATAAGATGAAGCTGAGGTTTTTATTTTCAAGTTCGCAGAGGACTTTTACTTACAAAGTCACTGACTTCTGTAAATTCTGCCTTTTGATGTCTTCACAATTGGTCCGTTGACGTGAGCGGAAACTTTGTCTTGTTTGTGGTCTTTAGACGTGAGTATCTCCTACCAAGTACTGCTGTTAACAGTTCCTTCAGCACAGAGTATGCATATATATATATATATTTTAAAAATATGTATGTGTTTGCATTCTCTGACAGAAACCTCACGATGTGGAACAGCGTATTGCTGCTTTTAGAAACCAGCCCGTGCCTTTAGCAGCCCCTCAGCTGGGGGTGATAGCAGTGTAGGAACCTCAGCTCAGGTCTCAAGGCCATTGGTCACCCTCTTGACATCTTTTGGTCACCCTCTCAACATCGGCGGGGCTTAAAACCTTATGGGTTTGGGTCTGGGAGCGATGCAGGCTGGAGTGGTATTTATTGACAGCTACAAGGGTTGGCAGTGACCAGCTCGGTGACACGAGGCAATGCTTCAGACTTGCTTTTTGTGCAGGGCGGGGTGACCTGAGATGGTGCTTTTTGCGCAAGGTGAGAACGTGGAGCAGCATCCTACCAGCTTACGGACCTGACAATGCTGAGCTTTTAAGGGGTGGGGTTTGGCTTTTAAAAATAAATAAACCTGAATGGGTTTAAGTTGGTGAACTCATTGATACTCTGTGATTGTTCTGGCGTATTTTCCTCACTTAATGGTGCTGAGATAATACTTCAAGCAAAACACCATCAGTCCCTCCCATCACCAGTGTTCTTTATTTAGGAGGGAGGAAACTCTTGGGTTTGTTTTGAAGATTGCTCTCAGTTTCTCCTTCCTTTTAATGGTGGATCTGCTTCACCAGGCGGCACTGAGCGTTGCCGGCGGTGACAGCTACTGAAGGAAGCAAATTAACATACAGTATGTTAATTTGTTTTCCCTGTCCTTCAGCCCCAGCGAGGAGAGTCTAAATATTTCAGTGACTGAGACTTTGGATTCCCGCTCCTTGCTCCACAACAACAACAAAAGCTATTTATAGCAATAACAGTTAGCAGCGATCCAGCAGCCTCAGACAGCGATAGGCAGCGTCTCACCATGACCACAAAAATGTTATCTGCTTTTGCACTGAATGCCTCTGTGAAAACAAAAGAGCACTGAGAAATAACCATCGAAGCGAAACCAAAAGAAAGATTTTTTTATTGCTATGTTTTACTTTGCTGGCAGACCAGAGCAAAGGTTTTCTGAACATTTAAAAGATGAAAAAGGTGAAGAATCCCAGAAGCGATTTATCTTGAAGCGAGATAACTCTAGTATTGATAAAGAAGACAATCAGGTTGGTTCTCGGTTCGAGAGTTGCTGAAATTTGTTCTGTTTTTGAAGGTGGGCTGACTGATGTTATTGTTGTTCTTTTGTTGTTGCTCTCCTCCTCCTCCTCCTCCTCCTCTTCCTCCCCTGCCCTCCTCCCCGCCTCCTTTGGCGTCCGTACCACCGTGGGTAGCATCGAGCCCCGGCGTGGCCGCTTCAGCCGTGGCAGTGTGTGGTGGGTTTGCATGGGTGGTTTGCTTGGCGCAGGACTTGCTGCATGCCCACGGGCGGGGGAATGCCGGCGGCTCGGAGCTGCGTGGAAGGCTGTGTCAGTCGCATCTCTCCATGTCCCGCCTAACTCTGGCAGTTGTCCCGCTCCCTCCAGCTTCCCCTTCCCCGTGTTACCCACGCACAGTTGGGTTTCCGTAGGGATGGACGAGAAACCGACGTAGCCCCAGAAAAAAAAAACAAAAAAGGAGAGAGGAAAAGAAAATAAATAATTCCAAATAAAAAAGTGCACCAAACGGGATGGTGAGGCCAGGTCGAATTTTTATTTTTTTTTTCCTTAAATTTTTATTTTTTATTAAAACCATCCTAAATGAAGTTTTGACCCCAAAGAAGTGAGTTTCATCTTTCAGCTCCCTCCCTCCTCCTGTGCCCTCACCACCTTTGACTGTCTGTGTGAACTTCCGTGCTTGTCGTGCATGTCCCGTGGCAGCCGCTGCCCCTCTGTGTTGCCTGTGCCATAACACGGCCTGACCCAAGGTGAGCCCAACGGGCAGGGGAGCGCCAGGGAAACGTGTGTGTGTTCGTGCTGCCTTTAAAAGCCGGTCTTGTGCTGTTTCCATCCGGTGCCAGCTGTGTATGTGGGATGCATTAACAAAAAACAACCCCCCAAAACCTGATCAAAGCGGGTTCTGATGTTGAAGTGCTTTTAAGAGAGAATTCTCCCAGGTAAGAAGACAGCGTATGATTTCTTTGCCTAGGTTATATTTGCGGAGGGACGTGCCAGTGAGTCTCTCATTGCCACTCTCCTTCACGTTGTCAGTAAAGGGCTGTTTTTTTCCTGTCTTTTGTTCCTTTTTCTCCCCCCCTTTTTTTTTTTCCTTGACGTTCAGTTGTACATAGCAGCCTTGCCAGTTGTGCTGCATCTGAGTTGGCTTCAGAAACAAAGCACAAACATTTTCAGGGTTCAGCCAAAGGAAAGCAGCGTGACCTATCTCACCAGGTGCTGGGGTGCAGGGGGAGAAGGAGCAGTGCTTGAAACCCACTTTCCAATGAGGCATTTCTTGCTGGGGGTCCTCTTCTCTCCTCCCCCCCCCCCCC
>VZZY01010626.1:572681-670085 GCA_013400335.1 Eurystomus gularis
GGGGGGGAAGAGCTTGCCTTGCAGTGTTGTATCTGAGCAGAGAAGCTGTCACCGCTGCTTTCCCCGAGACTTTTGCATTTCAGTGTCAAAAGCAGATTGTGGGAGGGATGGGGAGCCCGCCTAAGGTTTCATTTCCAAGGACCAGTCTACCTCTGGAGTGCCTTGAGAATTTAACTTCCTGATCTTTAAGAAGCACTCGAGAAGTGGCTGGGTGACGGTGTTTATGAACCACCACCCTTGGGTTTCTGTTTAACCTGCTCTTCTGTGGGGCTGAGCAGCAGCACTGACTCCTCTGGTTGCTTGTGAAGGCTCAGGAGCCCACCAGACCACACCTGCTTTCCTGCTGCGTTCTAGGGATGAAATGGTGATATCTGAGCCAACTGTTACTTTGCATTACTGCGTGGTAGTTGTTATGGATCTTCTCTTCATTGTCATAAATCTGCTCAAAGGGAAGAAGAAGCTGTGTTTAAGATCTACAAAATATGAAGTGTTAGCTCCGTAGCAGCCATAAATGAGGTTGAAAAATCTTAGAAATTGTGCACCTTTATGGCAGAGAAGGTTTTTAACCGAAACGCAGGGAATTTCACTGGGGAGCGTTTGAGCAGTGCTGGCCCAGGTCTGTCCTGTCCAGGTTTAAATCCGTTTATCATCCCCTTGAAGAAGGGGACGTTATCTCTCACAGTATTTCTCTCTCTGTCCATCCTTCCATCTGTCAGATGCATTTATGGGTAAGGCTGTTCCCACAGAAAATTCCTCCCCAGTAATGGCACAAACCAGCTTTTCCAATGGACAGTCCTGTAAGTGGAATGAGGGAAGACCCTCAGGAGGTAATGGCCACTGTTATCTAACCACCTCACATTCTGAGGGGCAAGGATATTTCCTCGGCTGCTTCTTCTGTATCATGACTACGGAGATACGTTTTATCAAAATTGCAACAGAGGAATCTGAAAAGCAGATGCTCCCTTAAACCTCCTTTTCCCTGTCTGGGACAGTAGACGTGGTGCAGTTGTTCACGTGCCCAAGTCAGCATGGACAGCGCTCAGACACCGCGCTGCTGAGGGTAGGGTGGAGACCTTCATGGGATGAAGCAGGAACTTCACGGCCAGGCCTCCTCCGTTGGTTTATGCATTCGATCCCACACCTGCATCCAGGAGAACGTGGCCAGTGAGGTGTTTGCGAATGGTTTGCTCTGCCCGAACCCGTGAGCTGGCTGGCCACCTTTCCTGGTGTGGTGGTGCATACCCAAGTGGAGACCAGTAAAAGGCCGGGTTGGAAACTGGGCTTGACTAACTGCCTGCGCTGTTGTCAGGAGGGAGGCTTCAGCTGCCTTCCTCAGAACGCTGCTTTTCCTCGCTGCGTGCCTCAGGTGAAGCGCTTAAACTCGTACCTGGCTCCGTGCACGTGGGCAACCTTGTTGGCTTGCTGTGCGGAAAGCGAGGTATGTGTTTGAGTGCTTTCCCTTCCCTTTCCATCAGAGAGCCTCGGCGTTTCTCTGAGCTGCAGAGATTTCCAAGCGACTTAGCAAGTGCTTAAAATTATATATGCTGTATTTTGCTGGCTTGCATTTTTTTGGTGTTCTTCTTAAGCAATGTTTTGGTGAGTTTTCTGTTGGATGTAGGTGTATGATTCCTTGGCTTCTGAGAATTACCTTGCAGGGTGACAAGAAAAATGTTAAATGGCCTTCAGCCTCCTTGGCTGGCACTTCTTCTCTTCAGTTGTGCACAGTTATGGGGTGGTGGGGTGGACAGTTTTTCATTTTTAGCCTTGTTTTTTTAAACTATGACTCTAGCAGAAGTTGGAAGATGTTACTAAAAATTAAATAGAGCTTTACAAATCAGATAAATGTGAATTACCATGTCTGTTACCATAATCTTTCTTTTCGTTTTTCAGTAGGCTGTTGGAAGACAGTAGTATATGCAATGATACCCATAAGAAAAGACAGCTGTTTAGGTTTGTATGACTTTATTTAATTTTCATTTCCCAGTAGCTCTCACTTGTGGTTATCTCTGTGTCCTCGCCGAGGGAGACGTTGATGGGTGTGGGTATGTCATTTTTCTGGTTGGAAAGGAGCATGGAGAACAGAGTCCTTACCCCACTCGTCTCATGCTCTCTGAATGGGGGGGTCACAATGAGGCCTTTTCCTTTGGTTTTACGGATCATTGGCTCAGGAACCATATGAGATTTTCAGCTGCCCAGCTACTCGAAGTGCCACAATTTGGGGGTGACAGTGACTGCTGGAAGTTCATTTTGCTCTGGTGTTTACGACAGGCACATTTCACAGACTAGTGCCCAGACTGACCTTTTTTCCTTTCATTGATTTATTAAAAGCTGAACTGAAAGTGGGATGAGGTGAAATTGATTGAAGTTCCCTTACAGAAAGCAGCAATGTTTTGAAACTTTTCTCTGTGAACTTTGCCTTCCAAACTCCAGTGCCTGCGTTCAGATGTATCTCGTATCCCAGATTGCGTCCCAAGCCACAGGATATCAGTAGGAGTCAGTCCATATTTTCATGGGGAACTTGATCAGTTGAGACACTGGATCAGTGGAAGATCCGAAAGATCCAACCTGGTGCTGACGGTGTTCCTCTGAGAGGCTTTGAAGGGCTCTTTCCCCACACTGTGAGCTCCCACAGGTCCAGTTCAAATTATAGTCATGGAATTGTTTTGGTTGGAAAAGACCTTTAAGATCATCGAGTCCAACCGTTCCCCCAGCACTGCCCGGGCACCACTAAACCATGTCCCTCAGCACCACATCTACATGTGTGCTAAATCCCTACACGGATGGTGACTCCACCAGTTTGCTGGGCAGCCTGGGCCAGGGCTACCCTTTTGGGAAGAAATTTTTCCTAATATCCAACCTAAACCTCCCCTGGTGCAGCTTGAGGCCATTTCTTCTTGTCCTATCACTGGTTACTTGGGAGAACAGACTGACCTCCACTTCACTACAACAAATCGACCAGAGCTGAACGTGTCAAGCTGGTTTTAAAGCCCATCAGCTGCCACAGGTTTTAAGAAGAGCAGGCAGAAGTGATGGATACTTCCAGGAGCACGTCCTTCATCCAGTAAGACCCACAGGTAGCTAAGCTGAAGTAGAGTCCTCACTGTGTGCATTGAGGTTTGCAGATGTAGCAGTGATGGTTTGTGTCACACCAAACCTATATGACATAATTTGTCACTGTGAGGAGAAAAGGATGCAGGATTATTTGAGGTGTGGTTGCTGAATGTCCATGTCACCGCAGCAGCCGTGGAGGAGATGATGAGACTGCCCCGGATAAGGAGCAGTGCTGGAGCATCTGGAGCTGCGTCCCATGGCCACAGGCAGGAAAACTTTTCTCCATGCTTCGGGCTAGCCGTGGTGATCTGAGAGTCTTGGACTGGGCATGCAGGAGTAAGGAGGCATCTTACACACAGACGTTCTTAATAATACCCGTTAGGATTTGGGGAACAAAAGGGCATTTTGTGGAACTCAAACCCACAGATAACTGGGCTACAAAAGCATTCTGCTTCTCTCCCTCTTTTCCACTAGAATATAAATATAAAAGAATTGTTAAATTTCTAAGCACAAGAACGCAAAAGAGTCTGTAAATAATATGCTTTGCTTTTTCTCTTTCCAACTAAATGCTGAGGACAACTTCTTTTTAAAATCTTTTTCCTTTTTTTTTTTTTTATGTTGTTACTTCTGTGCTGTTTCTCTTCATGCTTTCCCACTGTCTGGGTCTAGCAAAGGTCCACAGGTTAATACTGCTGATCACATCTGTGAGAGGCTCTGGTCACAGGCAAGGACCGCACCAGCCTGATCCCGCCTTTGACACGCTGCTCCTTCACGTCCCGAGTGACACGGCTCGGCAGGTTCTCCAAATAAAAAGCAGGAGCCATGGTCACAAGGAGAAAGGGGACCAAATAAAAAAAAAAAAATATAGATACAGCCCCATGCTTTTGATTTGTAGAAAGAGCTTTGAGCCTGCAAGGTATTCTACTGTAAAATAAGACAGAGGGGTGGAAAACATCTTCTGAAAGCCTTCTAGAAGCCAGTGTTACTAGCATCACTTGGGATAATGGTTGTGGTGCACCAGGCTGTGGTGGGCATGCTGGTTTTTTTCATTTTAGCAGCACCTTGTAAGTGGTTCACCGTAAAGAAGACCAGTTCTCCTCCAAATTCTGCTCACGGCTTGCTGTGTCGTTACTGACAGTAGACTGGGTGCTCTGCAGCTCTTCAAGGACAGGCAGATTCTACCCAGAGATTTTTGCAATTATTGGATACCAAGGGGGAGAAAACCCACCCCAACTGGTGGATCTCTAAGTGGAGCGTTAGCACTGAAGAGCTTGGGGTCACACTGGGAGGACACAAGTTCAGGGGAAGGCTCGGGATGACTTCACAGAGCAGATGATGAGTGGGGACAAGGCGCAGTAGAAATGCAGAGGATGGATATGAAGACAAAGGTAGAGGTCAGGTGAAGTTAGTGAGAAAAACGTTACAGGTGATGGACAGCAAAGGGAGAAGTAGCGAAGGGTTTGCTGAGGGAAGAGACCGGTCAACAGGCAACTGAAATGCTACGTCAGCCCCGTCCGGTGAAGTCCTCTTAGGATGAGAGGGGAGCGGTGGTAAGTGCTGTGCATGTAAAAGGGTCTAGCGGTGTTGACTTGCTGAAGGCAGATGAGTATTGGGGTCAAATCCCCTGTTTCAGGCATGCTTTTGAGAACGCAGAGTATCTCCTTTGTTAGGCTCGCTGCAAGGTACCCAAAGATAGACTCTGCCCTGGCATGGCTTCGTTTGTGTGTCAATGTTTGTTTCCTGATGTCCGTAGGGGTAACAGAGACAGCCTGGGGAAGGCATCCGGCAGTCGGCAGAGCAGTACAGAGAACGAGCTGAAGTGGACAGACCACCAGAGGCCATGGAGCAGCACAGACTCGGACAGCTCAAATCGGAATTTGAAGCCAGCCATAACAAAGACAGCCAGTTTTGGTGGGATAACCGTCCTGACAAGAGGAGATAGCTCGTCAAGCAACAGAAGTACCGGCAAACTGTCTAAAACAGGTAGCTAGTACTGTATTGGGTTCACAGGGCCTCTTGTTGTGTGGTGATAACTACTGTAACTGAGCCTGATATCTCACAGAATGGTTTGGGTTGGAAGGAACCTTCCGAGATCATCTGGTCCAGCCCTCACGATTGGACTAGATGGTGGATGACATGAACGGTTGCATCCAAGAACATTTTATTGTCGTTGCTAAGATGCAGACCATCTCCCTTGCTGCTGGCAGGTGAAGCAGTGTGCTGTGGTGGGAGCAGGCAGAAGCGCTGGCTTCACAGAGCTCCCACAATCTCTCCATTTTCTTGTTTAGCTTCCATGAAATGAAAGCACCGTTTAAGGAGACTACAAACCTGGTGGGAATTCTGCATTTATTTGCATTAACTTCACGGGTACATTAACACAGGAGTGAGTCACAGGGTCTAGATCTAAGTAAAGTCAAGCCATGCCATTAAACTACTCTATTATATTTTTGTGTAAAAGTGCATAATAAATAATGAGCCTATCAGATGATACCATCGGTTTGGTTCATTTGATATAGTACAGGACAAGTGGTAATCAATACTCAGCACTTAGTGCTTTTTCAGCTCGAGAGTGTTTTATGGATGGTACTTAATTTAAACTGAGTTTATCAAACCTTGGTCAGATTTCACTCCCGTTCCCCAAACGGTACTGTAGCCTTTGCTGTGATTCAGGATGCTGGGGAATGGAGTGTCCAGAATAAATCAAGAAGACTGTTAACTTGGTATCTACCTTCTGGACCTCCAGATCTTGAATGTAGTTTAAAATTTTATAGAATCATAGAATTGTTTAGGTTGTAAGAGACCTTTAAGATCATTGAGTCCAGCCATTAAGCCAGCACTGCCAGGGCACCACTAACCCATGTCCCTCAGCACCACATCTCCATGGCCTTGAAAGCCCTCCAGGGATGGGGACTCCACCACTGCCCTGGGCAGCCTGGGCCAGCCCTTGGCAACCCTTTCAGGTGAAGAAATTGTTCCTAATGTCCAACCTAAACCTCCCCTGGTGCAGCTTGAGGCCATTTCCTCGTGTCCTATCACTTGTTCCATGGGAGAAGAGACCAACCCCACCTGGCTCCAACCTCCTTTCAGGGAGTTGTAGAGAGCGAGAAGGTCTCTCCTCAGCATCCTTTTGCAGAGGTGCAGGGCATTTAAAGTGGTGTCAGGGAAATCTGGTTTGGAGGGTTGAGACATGTAATTGCAAAAGAGGAATGCTTTTAAGTAGCAGTTTTAGCGTTAAAATCGGGCACGTTAAAGGGTGCACTTAGAACATGTATTAAAGGAGAGATCTCTGAAGCATGCCAGTACTTGCAAATGCACCTACACTCCGTGCGCACCAAACCCCAAACTGCTTTCAAATGAAAGCTCTTGCAATACATCAGTGACTTCGAAATTCCATGTTCTTTGCAGAGCAATTGCATACTGTAAGTGCTTTGACTGTTTTTAAGCAGCGTTTAGATTTGAAAGCTAGTTCAGGCATGGAAAGAGTGAAAAAGAAACAAAATAAAAGAAAGAGGTGAGGAGAAAAGAGTAAGGCTGGGTGTCAAAACAACCTTACGCCTTCAAAGCCAGGACATGAAGTCAAACTGTCAGTCAGCCTGAGAAAAGTCATAGGAAACAGTATCTGAGTTGCTGTTTCTGTCCTTCTCTCCAAACTGCTACTGAACGGCAGTAAAGCAGAAAAGGAGGACTCTTAAAGAAATTAGTAGGGAGATACGACACTTGATTGTGCATGGTTTGGATGTGATCTTCATTTCTCTGTACTCCGGTGCTGGGTCATCTGTAGCTCAGTACACACTTAATGCTTGATCCTGTTTTCACTGGGGGGATTTTTGTTTATTTTCTGTTGTCTTTACTACATTGACTGAACTGGGATTGCAGAGGTGTGGCTCTAGAAGTTGGGCACACTGCCCTGGTAGGGTGGCAGAGCCTGGTGGACACCAGTTCAGCCCCGGTTCTCCACTGGTGTGTTCTCTGAAGTGCTTGATGCTTTATTACACAGTAATAAATTGAAAGCTTCTTTTGTCTTGCATATAGTATGTATGAAATCGGCCTGAAGGTCAGTAGTTGGTCAGAATGTTCTTGGCTAAATGATGGAAAATGTTTGTGAGCATTTTAAATGTGGAAATTATTTTACATCTGTGACGGTCATCTAGAAACATTGTCAAACACCCTTCTTCAGCATGGGAATATTAAAATGTACAGGATTTCTCACAGCGGCCTTTGAGACTATAGACAGTGAGGCAGTGTTAGCATTGTAGCCTTTCTGGACCATTCTTGATATTGTCACCACAATTAAATGTTCTGCCCTTAACCTGAACTTCTGATCAGTCAGTGATTAATGGTACGTAACAGACAAACAGTAGCTGAAGCACAGGAACACATCAGCCTCCCCTTTGGCAAAGAGAGATCCTAGAACGTGCTGTTCTCCACAGCAGGGTCCAATTCTGCCTTCAGTTAGTCTTGGACTTTAATGGCATTCAGCAGCACGGGGATTAGAGTTTAGCAACGGAATTCTGTAACTTCACCACAAAAAGGGCTGTTGGAAACCCATTGCGTGGTTCTTACTGGTTCTGATGGTTCTTTTCACACAGCTGTTGATTGCTTAGACTGAAAAGTGCAGGTTATATCTTGCAAAGAAGGTTTTTTTCTGTTCTTCTGAAGCTTAGTAGGCAGAGGTGTATTAAGCTGTAATTCGGTGTTGAGTGGGGAGTTAATAATTGAACAAACTGCAATCAGATTGCATTCCTGCAACTTAGGACATCCCACAAAACATTGGTTAGTTTAAATTTCCAGTAATATAGTGGACTTTCCAGGGCTGACTAAGCATATAGAGTGGTAAGTGGAATAGATGTCCCCATAGGCATCAAAGATGTACCTGCTCGGTCTCTAACACACCCATGAAGAGAAAATCTAGCTCCTCAACTACCATGTTATTTTCACTGACGTATTACGACAGGTTTTAATATAAATTATTAGGAGGGAAGACAAATAAATGTCCTCTGTGTATCTACATATCTGTTTAAATAATTGTTGGAAGACTTAGAAGCTATACCTAGTGCATCTTTAGCTTCTCCTTAATGCATTTTCCATCC
Source organism: Eurystomus gularis (assembly GCA_013400335.1). Classification (NCBI taxonomy): domain Eukaryota; kingdom Metazoa; phylum Chordata; class Aves; order Coraciiformes; family Coraciidae; genus Eurystomus; species Eurystomus gularis. Next base: position 580,823 of record VZZY01010626.1, read on the forward strand.
GGTGGAATGCACATCTGTTGGATGTGTGTATTTCTTTCCCCCCCATTTACGACAAGCCGGCTGCACTGGGGTGTCAGCTGTGTTGATATGGATCTGTAGGGATCATTAACCTCCTTGGCGAGGCTCCAAGTAATGGGAGCCACGGAATCATCCCTCCTGTGAGGTGTTCATTGCTGCTGCTGCTGTTGGGAGAAGATGGTTAATACTGCAGGCGTTTCAATACATTAAGCTTTGTTTATTATTAATTCTTATTTTTATCAAGCGTCCTGTAGATTATAATTTTGCCTCTGAGTTTTGGAGCTGGATGTCTGCTTCTTTATGAATTCCTTTAATCTGGCGTTAGCCTGATGGGTCTTGTGAGTCCAGGAGAAACCGTAAGAATGTTGATGTATGGGCAATAAATCACGAGCCAACTGCTTCCAGGTATACTCTTCCCGCCAGCCGACTGTGCTGAACCATCCATCTTATTTTTAGAAGTGTAGCTTGCAGAGAAATAATCGTGTTCACATCAGCACGTACCATTAAAAAAACCGAAGTACATCGCAGTATACAGAAACACAAGTGACTTACCAAAGTAGCAAATAAATATTCCTAAGCCAAGAAACTATATCCAAGACAAAAAAAAACCCTTCCAGAGGTGACCAGCACTCTGCTGGTCCTGAAAAACTGCCCCTCTGGAGCAGATAGTGGGTCGATGTTGAGAGTCCAGTTGCTAAGAAAGGAAGAATCTCCTTCCAGCTTGGAAGGTGGGATGAGCAGAGATGTTCAAAGTCCTCAGATCCTGAATGCTGACCCAAAGAGAAGAGAGCAAGATGAGTTGCCTGGCTCACTTGGCTTGGAATATTGCAAAGTGAATGTTCCCTCCCTGCTCTCCCACCACAAAGCCTCTAAGCTACTAAGCGCTGGTGGTGATGTTTCTGCCTCTTTTTCTTTTCCCACTCTTTGAACTGCTGTATCTCTCAGAATACTTAAAAAATATATTAATGGAAAGTGATGAGAATATGAAGGTTATTATGATGTCAGCTGTGAAGCGGCAAGAAAATGATAGAAGAATCTAGAAGAAGTAGCTGTCATTACATACTGAAAAAAAGGGGTTGGGTTGTGTAATGGGGGCAAAAAATCTCATTTAGTCCAAGTTCCTTTCAGAAGTCTTTAGCAAGACATCTCTTAATGTGAATCTGAATAAAGTCAGATAGTTCTTTTCTTTTTTTTCTTCTTTTTTTTTTTTTTTCATTTGCTACAGCCCTGAATTCATTATGTGGTGGGTTCTTATTCCAGTTTTAGACACCATGAAAACAGCTAATCAGAGCTACAAAGACAAGATTAATTGGTGTTAATTTCCAAACATTAGTTTCGGAATTTTCTTGGCTTAATATGTCTAGACTTAGAATGATAAGAAAGAAGTTGTAGTGATGGGAAAAAAAAAAAGTAGATAATTCTTGCACATGATAAAAGGGGACAAAATTGCTTAAGTAGCAATTTCTGGGATTTTAGGCTTCTTTTAAACACTCAGAAAATTTGTGAAATGGCTTTGTGTCTTCTTGATGTTCTTTCAAAATCACCACCTTGATCGACAGGCATAGAAGAGCAGATCTCAGCTCTTTTAAGGCAGACATTTCAAAGCTATCACCTTGGCCAAGGTGGGATGGTAGCTCCAGAGGCTTTTCCACAGCTCCTGCCTCCCATTTGATGTGTCTCTGAGTTCATTGCAGGCCTTTGGCTTTTCACACTCAGAAGCTGGCAGAGATCAATCTGTGATTCTGCTGTAATAAAAACAGGTGAAAAGGGGGGAAAGAAAAAATAAGACAGGTGAACATCAGAGCTGCAATCTTCTTCTCCACTAATGGTGCTTCTTCAGAATAGCGCCAGGTGGGGAGAGAGAAGTCTGGACTTGGGCTTGATACTACTTACACACTTAGAAATAACAGGAGGTTTAGGAAATCTCATCACTTCTGCATCTCCAGGTGGCTTTGGAACCTGTTGAATTCAGTAGGTGATGGAAAAGAGGGGAAAGGAAAGCAAGAACTCAAAGAAGCACCACGAAGTGCATGTAGAAGAGCTGGGGAAATGCAGGAGAGGACCTGGTAACAGCTGCAGAAGACAAATAAAATTCCGGCAGTTTCATTTACATTTTTGAGGAAGATGCCAAATGCTGCTTGCAGCTTGATGTGGGGAACCTCCAGGAATATCTCTGCTATTTGTAGAAACACCAAAATGTGAAATGATCCAGTAAAAAAAACCCTATCCCTGCAGGAGTAATTGTTCTAAACTTCCAACCTCGGACGATGAGGAGGGAAAAAAACACAGTAACTCATACAGCTTTGAAGTGCATTTGTAGAAATGAAAAATGTCATCTGAAATATCTTTTATTTTCTTGATGAGACAGTGGAGAAGCAGATTTCGGGTCTGCTGATGGCAAATAGTGCCCAGCCCGTGAAGAGGACTCTCTCTGTAGTAGCTGCCATATGAATATGAATTTTGAAGAAGGTGGATAAAAATGTGTTCTGCACAGAAATCCGTAGTAACCTTTGGAAAGTAATCTGTTGAGGAACAGAGTGCTGGTGTGGTTTCTTCAGAGGAGACCTGCCTTCCTCTAATTAGAAGGGAATAAATTCATTCCGTTGTGGATTTGACTGGAAATTAATCCAAGGCTCTAAGCAGTCTACTGCAGGGTCCTCCTGTAGTATCCCAAATAAAAAGGAATGTCATCAGCCCTCTAAGAAAGAAGTTTGCTAAAACCTAGGTCTGAGTTCTGTCTTCTCTTTTAGTCTGTACCTGCAGGAGGGCACTAAGGTGGTTAGTAATTAATGTAAGATGCTTAGACAGTGCATGGAAGTAAAATAAGAGAAGCTGCAATCAAAATATACTTTACTTCTGGGAAGAAGCATCCATACAGACGTTTACTTTCACACCTCTTGTATTTGCCTTAACATCCTGCTTTAAGGAAGCCGTTCATCTGAGCCTCACACTCTCAGAGATTCTGGTCATTCTTACGTGAAGCAATTTGAAATCTCATCAAGTAAAATGAGTTTGAAAATTATATTTGGGGTTTAAAATAAAGTGTCTCCCCATCCTTCCAGGCATGAACGCGTTTTACATCTGATGTATCGTGATGGATCCATTTTAATAGGCTGGGTGCTGAAAAACCAAAGTGGTGAAAGTCGTGGGTAGCATCTTAGGTAGCTTTAAGTTACTACACGTATGGCACCAGCTACCTTGTTACTTGACTGAGAACACAGCTGCAGGGTTGTGTTTGGTTTTCTTCTTCTAGAAAATGTTGGGTGGGGTTTTGTGTCATGGTTTTTTGTTTGTCTGTTTATTTATTTATTTATTTATTATTATTTGCAAACCCCATGTTGAGTTTTTATCCTTTCTGAACCACTATTTTGGCATTTTAAAGACACTGAGCACCTTGCATTCGGTTCAATAAAGCTATTTACTGGCTGGGGGGAAGCAGATGTTACAGGAGGGGAAGTGGTCTTTGGAATTGTAGAAGTGCCACTGGGTTCTGAGCTCAGGAGAGATGGAAAACCCCACTCCTACCAGCTGAGCATGGACCAGTGCTTGCCTCGGCAGCCTGCGCGGGCTGTCCTCACATGCACACGTGTCTGGTGGGGACTGAGGTCCTTTGTAACCCCCCCTTGCTGTGTTTGTGTCTCTCTGTTAGGCTCAGAGTCTTCCAGCAGTGCTGGCTCCTCAGGATCACTGTCACGAATACATCAGCCTCTCCAAAGTGCATCTCTTGTCCCTGGGGTGACGGCCAGCTCTTCAGGCAGCGTGTCCTACCCTGAGAACGGGATGAGTGGCCAGGTGGCCCCCAGCAACACCAGCTATATCATTCTTCCACTTGAAGCTGCAGGGATACCGCCTGGCAGCATCCTCCTCAACCCGCACACAGGTCAGTACAGAGTCCCAGCATGGTGGGGGTTGGAAGGGACCTCTGGAGAACATCTCGTCCAACCTCGCTGCTAAAGCAGGGTGCCCAGGATTCAAACTGGAAGAGGGTAGATTTAGATTGGAAATTAGGAGGAATTTCTTCACTCTGAGAGTGGCGAGACACTGGCAAAGGTTGCTCGGGGGGCTGTGGATGCTCCATCCCTGGAGGTGTTCAAATCCAGGTTGGATGGGGCCTTGAGCAACCCGGTCTATTGGGAGGCGTCCCTGCCGTGGCAGGAGGGTTGGAACAAGATGATCTTTGAGGTCCCTTCCAACCCAAACCATTCTATGATGCTATGATACGATTCTGTAACTTGTGGGGAATGATACAAAATACACTTGTGGGGTCCCAGACAGGATATTCCTCATGGAAAGTCCTGGCACTGCTTGGCTGCAATTCCTCTGAGATCCTGTTAGCTTCAGTAAGGACATATATTCTTCCACATCGAGCGTGCTGAGATACGGTGCAACCAAAATTTGATGTCAAAGTCTTAGAGATTGTGCTTAACAGCACAATTTCAAACGGCTCCAAGGCTGCCTTTGAATTAGCACTTCAGAGCGGATTCTGCTCTGTGAGCTGTACGATTAGCAATTGTATTGAAATGGGAAGTTTTGTGATAAGGGGAAGTTGTAATCTCTTCGGTTCCCGGTAGTTAGCAGCGCTGCAGCCCACAGATGAGGCACTCAAAGTCAGCCAAGAGCTGTGGGTGCTTCAGAAACCGCTCAGCTTGAACTGGAGGGCTTGCTGAAAGTTTAAGGTAATTTGTCACCTCCTTGGTCCAGATGAAGTCCCGGTTGTGTTACACTATTAATCCCCACGGTGTTGCACTGACAGTATGAAGGTTCAGGGAGGTTGAGGCTGTGGTGCTTCCTCCATGATTTGGACTCTTTCAGTGACCATGACTAGCTGTGCTGTCACCCTTAGCTGGGGTTGGTTTTAAAACAACAAAGCCTCCAGTGAAATGTATTTTCCATTATCCTGGGAGCTGAGACTTGAGCTCCAGAATATTTTTTCAAAGTTCTTAGTAGAGCATTCAGGAGACTTTTATTTTGGGGATTTCTGTTTATAACCGGTGTTTTATATAGATTACACCCCCTGTATTTCAATATTTTGGTGCAAATGTGTAAAGCTTATTTGAGTCTGCTGCTAAAAATACTTATTTTGTCAGAATTTAGTCAAGAAAAACTGAAAGTTGCAGCATTTGAGGCAAACACAGCCTTGAAAAACCATTAAACCAAGGTTTCCACAGGTATTTAGAGATAATAATATCTGGGGCTGATCAATATATATCAGCATATATAAAATCAGGGAGGACTTTTTGTTTAGATTCAGATGTGTTAAGCTCTTTCCAGAGAGCTGACTTAGTAACTTGTGTTTTTCTAAAGCTTTTCCTGTTTATGTGTACTTTTTTCAAGCTCTGTTACATTATTGATGTGAGAGCCTAATCCTGTCAGGATAAACGGGGATTTGGGATGTTTCCTTAAAACTTAGTTAGGGGAGAGGACAGAACGGGAGGTGGGCTTAAGGCAAACCCCGTCATTGTTAATTGACTCATTTCTATTGCTCTAGTAGTGGACCGTTCTGTCTGTAACGCTGGAATTTCTTGGTCAGTACAGCAGGCAGCATTCTGGGTGCTCTGTGGTCCACCTCCATAGGAACCTCATCAGGCCTAGGCACAAGTCTTCCATAATTTGGGTGATAGGACTGGGAGAAACAGATGAATGGAATCGCTGCTGCTTTGAGCCCACCTGCTTTGAGCTGAGAGGTTGTGCTCGTTCCTGGCCATGGCGAGGATGGAGGCTGGAGCTCACCACACCTGCAAGCCACGAGAGCTCCTTAAGAGGAACATCTCCTACATCTGTTCTGTCAATTTAGTGATTTGCAGCAGCTAGCTCATATTTTCCCCTGGTACCTGGGGAGTCTTCTTCTGCTGTAGGTGTAATGCCTTTCAGTATCATCACTAGTCCAGAGCACCTCGTCTTCTCTCCTGTTGTGTGCCTCATTATCTGCAGAGGTGTCTTCAAGAGCTCCCCATGCATTAGTATGTTTAACATTCAGGGAGCACGCGGGTTTTGTGTAGATATAATTTTATGTGTCTTTCAAACCCTGCCTTTTGTTTCTGTAGCTCCCTCGTAAACACATACCAAATGAAGAAAACCAAGGGAGCAGATTCTTTAAAAGACCTCAATTCTTCTCTCAGACCTGCAGCTTCACGCTGCTGCCTGTGCTGGAAGTCAGGCTACGCTGCCGTCTCTGCTCTGGTTTTAACGTGCAGCAAAACACACGCTGCAGATTTGCCACTCTTCAGCCTCAGAATCTTTGCATCTTATTAGGGTCGCGTTACAAAAGAAGCTCCGTAGGGAGGAGACTTAGCTTGCTGGATGCTGTGATCGACTATCAAAGTGATGGATGCTGTCAGAAACACAGATGAAGAGAAGACAGTTTAAAGAAAAGGAGAAAGGAGCTTTGTTTGCTGTAATGAATAGGTTTTCTTTCCCTACGCAGCACCATTCTTCAGCTCTTTCTTCTCCTCTTGCAGAGTGGCTACTTCCAGTCTTTTCCTCTCTTTTGATCACAACACCGTGTCCTTTAAAGGTCTTTGCTTCCTTTCACACTACAGAGAGTCTTGCTCAGTCCGTGGCCAATGGCATCCACAGCTGCTGTCAGTGTCTCCCTGCTCTGATTATTCCTCTCAGCACCTCCTCAGGTGTTGACAATCCACATGGTCTTTTCCATGTCTGCGGTTTCTGGTGTTTCCTCTCCTCTGCTTTACCCTTCTCCTTCTCCAGACAGGGAAGCTTCTTGCTTCCTTTGGGAAAGGACCATTTATGCGGCTGTGCTGTTTTACTCTCCCTTTCACCCACTGCTCCAGGCCGTTTTATCCTTTAAATGGTTCCTCTTGACAGGTTCTCTGGTTTAACCCCTTTGACAACGTAAGAGCATTTATGCTTCTTTCTTACTCCTTTAAATGACTTCACAGTCTTTGCCCTTCTATCAGGGCCACAGTTCACTCATCTTTGTCTTCCCTGTTACCATCTGACCTCTCCTTTTCATTTCTTATTGCAAGATTTCTTCATGAAAGGTCTTTTTTTTTTCATCTTTAAATGCTCTGCTGGATGTTTTCTCCTTCAGGGCTCTCATCCTTTGCTGAGCCACAGGAAATGCTCTTTACAGCTTCCGTCGAGCATCTGGCACAGAGCCCGTTGTTCCACTCACCCAGTCTGACTTCCCCGGTCTCCTAAAGTACTTCTGGAGCCTGAGACTCCCAAATGTGGGGAGTCCATGCCATTGTGTTTCACAGCAAGAAGCAAGAAATCAGCTGTTGGACAGAACTACCCCGTGCTTCTCTTCCACTCACTCTGATCATGACCTTTCTCACTGGGAGTGTGGGACGTGCCCAGTATAACGTGGTGACTTCATCCAGAAAGTCTTGATGCTTCAGAGAAGGCAAGGTTTCTTCAGCCAGCGCCCCTCATGCATGCCTGGCCATGATTAATAAGAGGGAGGAACTGAAAGGCTGAGGAGTAGATAGACCAGGTAGAGACGCTTGTGGTGTCCAAATCAGGAGTTCATTATTTTACTGTTCTCTCAGTCATTGAATTCCTCCAGGTCTCCCATTTAATCTCAGATATTTCAGTTACCTAAAATATTCATTACCTCTCATATTTCAGCTACCTGCTTTCAATCTTACCACTTCATTACTCAAATTCCTTTCTTTCTCACAGACACATCTGTAATTCCTTTGATTTATGAATTTATGATGGAAGTGCAAAGAGAACTGAGGTCATGGAAAACATTTTCCCTACAGAGAAATACCCTTTCTTTCTGTTTGTAAGACAATGACTTGGGTAAACTTTCCCTCTGTTTGTTTGTAAACAAGCAGTGCTTTTGCAAGGTTACTTCCGCTAGCTAAAATATCTGAAGCAAAAAGAGTTGAGCAACTTAGTATAACTTGTCCTGTATCTGTGAGATTTTCACAGACATCAAGTGTTTCTTCCTTGATAACTTCCAGTGCAGCCTCCTCTAACTTTATAGGGTGCAGCTCTCAAGGATGCAGCACTGTATTTAAATTAGAGTGTGTAAATAAGTTAGTAGCGAGGATAGGTCTGGTTTTTTTTTCCTTTCTGTACAAAGTACAGAGTGTCCGGAGTAGCTGTGTACATTTGACTGCTGTTACATGGCAATTAGATGTACGTGAACATTCTCTGTTTTCCTCCAGAGTTCAATTTTAGTATTAATTGATTCATCATTGAATGACTTCAAGTAACCATAGCATCTAATTCGTCTTCTAGCCATGGTGACCTGCCGCCCGTTCCTTGGAAAGTCATGCTGCCAAAACAAATATCTGCCTTGCCTGCAAAAAAAAAAAACCCAACCCAAGAGATGGCAGATACTGTAACGGGTTACTGGGAGTGACGAGGACTTTACTGGTGTAGCAGGTCAGCTCCAGAGCGATCAGTGAAAGCAGGGTTGTGTGATTTCACACAGAAAACAGCACGTTCTTAAAAGCGTTCAGCAAAGGCAGGGCGGTTTTTTGTTTCAGGTCAACCGTTTGTAAATCCTGATGGGACGCCGGCAATATACAATCCTCCCAGTGGCCAGCAAACGATGAGGAGCCAGATGGTGGGACAATCTCAGCAGCAGCCTTCATCCCAGCAGCCTCAGCAGGTTCAGCAGCCACAGCAGCAACTGGCAAGTCACCTTGTCACACAGGTAGGTGTGGTGGCCATTGGAAGAAGAGGAGAAGCTCTCGGGGATACAAAGGGTGAAGGAGGGAAGGGTGCAGCTAGACAAATGTCAGCATGTTCTTTTCTTTAGAAAGAAATGGGGCCCGTGGTCTGTATCTTCAATGTGGGTGAAACAGATGGAGAGGGAACATTTCCTTTTTCAACTCCATCCAAGGGATGATTTCATTCCGAAAAGGACTGTTAGGCGAGTCAGTGTATGTCTGCATGAATTTACTTTGCAACACTTGCCCATCAGCAAAGGCTGAAGGATTCATTATCCAACTAGTGCAGTCTGTAATCCTCTCTCCTGTCCAAAGAGCAGGGCAGAGCAGGCAGAGGGATCTACTCAAGCAAGGATCTTACATCCTGCTTACTCACAGAGCAGCCAAGAGCCGCTCTGGTTCTTGTGGGGCTTTATTGTTTGGCACAGTTTCATCCCAGGTTGCCCATGTTTAAATTCAGTGAAGTTGCTTTGATTCCACCGGGTTTGGACTTCGGTGCTTGTGGCTCTTATGTCTAGATTTGTTCTTAGAAGTCTTAGAAGATGGAGGGAATACCAAACCTGTGTAAGACTCGAGTTAAATGAGAGATTAAAACAAAGGGAATAGTAAAGCTATTCCAAGGTAATAGTGCTGTAGAAAATTGTTCTTTCAGTTAGATAAACATCTGCTCCGAGCTGACGGGCCTGCCTGTTGATAATTCGCAGCCTGTTCTTTGTCAATTTTTTTTTTTTTTAGCTATTGTGTTCTGCCACAGCAGCTTTCTGATCATTATTCCTTCGCCTATGACACACTCGGAGTTAAATCAGTCATTATCAGCAAAATTCAAATACACACTTATACTGTGCTGCTGTTCCATTTTATCTCCGCAAATTAAATGTAGACTCATCATTTGGCTCTGCCTCACATCAGTAATAAGAAGGTGTAGCTGTGCCTTTATTTAATCTAACAGCCATCAAATGTATGAAAATGGGCAGAAAAACCTGTAATACAGAATTGTTTGGCGTGAGGCCAAAATGAAGGCTAAAATTGCGGTCCCTGACCTCTTGTACTTGGGCTGGTGATGAGTCACCTGTGTTTGCAGAGCTGTGTTTGGGACCTTTGTTCTCAGTAACAGAGGTGGTGGTTGTTGTTATCTCTCTCTAAGTAGGTTGTATTTATTGTCTTTCACTGTGTTTATTTTGCAGCCTGTTCAGGCAATGCAGCCATCTTCTCAGTCAGTCCAATATCCAGCAGTTTCTTATCCTCCCCAGCATCTCCTGCCAGTCTCTCCAACGCAGCAGTTTTCTGTGGTACTAAAGTTTTTTATTTTTATTTTTAATTTCCTTGAAGTTGGGTGTGTGAGCATGAGCATGCCCGAGAGCCTCTGGGGAGCGCTGCCAGGGGTGTCCCACAGCAGAGCCCCATCAAATCCCCCTTTGCCTCAACGCTTTTGGTACTGGCAAGCATTTTGTAAGAGCTTTCCCACTGATTATCTAACCTGGAGGATGATGGCAGGAGCAGGGCTCTCTGCCTAGTTAGCAGAGCCTCCGGAAAAATGTTTTGCCGTGCTTGTGATAGGAGCTTTTATCTCCCCACTTTACGTCGAGGGAGCTTAAACTGCTAACTTGGGCATCAGAGATTTGGGTTATCCCCCTTTTACATCGTCAGAGCCTGGAGAAGAGACCTTTAGAAAGTGTTACTTTTTATTTTCTATTATTTTATCAGTATACTAAATCCACCGCCTGGATTTATTCCCTCATGATACCAGAGCACTTGGAAAACAGGGTAGCAGTGAGCCAGCTGCAGAAGGTGTGGCACACGATGCATCATGACAAAGCACCGATGGGCCCGTATAATAAAAATAAATAGAGTGTTCTTCTGGAGTCTGAATCTGGCTCGGCGCTTGCAGGGCTAAGATTACACTGTTTGTAGAATGAAGCTGACATTTTAAGAGGCACTACAAGATTTTTTTTCTGTTCTTTTTTTTCTCTCTTGCTCTGGTAATCTTGCTTATGACTGATTTTTTTTTTTTTTTCCCAAGGTAGAGATGTCAAGTAGTTACAGTAAGAGATGGAAACAAAGCTGAGCGGATCCTTGCAGCTAAAATGATGTTGTTAATGCCTGGTAGATGAACGGTACCATTTAAAGGACAATAAAAAATGTTCAGTGCTGAACAGAAGTTGCATATCTCAGTGCTAATTCTCTTGCCAAGTGTCTTGCAGGCATCTCAGGTCATTCTAGTTGGAGGAAGGCTGATATTTTTAGTGGCTAATTTAACAGCGGAACTTCACCTGAATTAGTGTCTTCAATGCACATTACGTTCTACACACAGTGTATAAATTACAGGGTTTTGAAGCTCTTGGTCTCTGTTGTGTGAATCCAGAGGCATTCCAGGCTCAGTGAGGTTTCTTGCAGAGGCTGTTTGCAGTAATTTGCCATCCAGGTAACAAATATCCTGGCTTTTTAAAGAAGCGACTTCAGACAGACAACTTACCTGCCTGAGTATGGATGTAGGATGGTGGTAAAGCTGATAATGTTCCTTTCTTACACCACCTGAAGATCTGCCAGGAGTGTTTAAAATGTTGGTCCATGACATCTGCTCTCAGAGAGGGAGGGTGAGTTTCTGTGCAGTCTCTGGCAGTGCTTTCCACAAAATAATACTTTACTTAACATTTTTTTTTCCCCCTATTTTGAAGTTTCCTGCCAGTAAATACATCATGCAGGATGATTTTGGAGAATGAACACCCCAGGGGTGCGAACAAACATCAAAGAGAGGGGTGTAAGGAATGGACCGTAACCTGCAGAGTAGCACACAGTGGAGCTTTATGCTGGATTTATTGCCATAGAGAGTAGGTTTTAATGTTGAGTATTTAAAAGTCTTACGATATGGGCACAAATGAAGCTGCATTTGCATTTGTAAATCATCAACCTTCAGAGAATCAACTGGAGAACATTGATTAGTATGGATCTTTCTGCAGGATTGAGCAGATACTGTCTAGAATCCTTGTGTGATTACCACGTGTAATGGGGCTCGGGTCCATTGACTTTATTTGGTATGTTCATCCTACCATAGCTATTTTATTTTTTTTTTTACCCCTTCCAGTCAAATAAAGGACTGGTCTCCAACACTGAATAAAAAGCCTTGAAATAGCAACCGAAGGCTTTAGCTTTTTTTTCAGCTTCTCTATTTGCAACCTTGGATTTTCAAAACAGTCCAAAAAGGAAAAGATGTGCCCTTGAATCCTACTGAATTCCTCTTGGGATCGTTTCAAAACACGGGTGAAATTACCAGCACGTGTTTGGCTGCGAAATTCCAAATTTGAGGGAGGAGGTGTTCATAGCGTTCTTTTCATGCCCTTGATATTTAAAATGTTTTCTTCTGTAAAGCTCCCATGCCATTTTGGAATAAAAGGGGAGGACAGGGGTAAAAGCCAAAATAATTGGCTTTTGTGCCGAGCGATGCCATTCACCTTGCAGTCTGGAAGTCTTTGTCAGAGCATGGATCGTGATTTTAATCGTTGGGGGCCGCGCAGTTTGGCGCATAGTTGAGCTGAGTGATTCCTTTCCCCCTCCCCGAGCTCTGTTTGAACCCGTTTTGTTTTGGCTAATTCGCGTGTCTGCTGCAGACACGGTGTCTGCATCATTCTCCTCCTGCCTCTTGCCCTGCAGCGGGATGACATGACAACGCAGTTTAACCAGATGAGCTTAAGTCGTCAATCATCAGGAGACAACCCCGAATCGCCTTCTGGGCCTGTCTACCCATCGCCTCTCCTGCAGCAGCCTGCCCAGCAGACCGGGTACATCATGGCTTCCCCAAGTCAGCAGCTTCCCCCAGGAGGTTTCACAGGTTCAGGTCCACCAGTATCCCAGCAAGTGCTGCAGCCACCACCGCCCCAGGGCTTCGTGCAGCAGCCACCGCCACCTGCTCAGGTAGGCAAAACCGTCGCTGCCGCTTCGGCGCGGCGCTCGTTGTAACACCAGAAAGAGAAGATCGTGTTAAGAAATCATCCAGAATCTAGAGTATTCCTTTTTGTACCCCTGGTAAAAGCTGAGACTGTTGTTAGGCAGCGGGAAACTTGCAAAGCCTCTGTGGTTTCCTGGGTTTCATCAATTCCTTCCTTGTCCTCAAGCCGTTTTCTGAACCTATGTCCATACTCCGGGACACATCTGCACATGGGGATGAAGGAGGAGGGTGAGTAAATATCCGTACTCCTTTTTCCCTGTACGTAGACCAAAAGAGCAACATGCACATCAGCCCAGGTAGTCATTAATCATATTTAATTGACTTGAACATGCGAGATGTCATGGATCAGTAATTTTAACTGTCTTCCTGAAGACTGATTATGTTTTACTGTTCACTACCAAACATCTCTTCTTGTCTCCTGGGTACCTTTATGGAATATTGAAAGTGATTACTGTCAAGAAGTAAAATGCACAGATGACTTTCTGGCCCATTTTCAAGGCATACACTTTAAAAAAGCTAAATTTCTTTATCCAATTATAGATAACTTCATCCAAACCCTACTTTTAAATGGTATTAATAGTATATCTTCTGTTTTCACTTTATCCTTTGCAAGAAAATATGTTAAAAATGAAGTAAAAAAACCTTTCGCCACTTCTTTTCATGTAAAAGCAGCGTAAACCCTCCTGGTTTTCCAGTTTGCCACTTCTTACTGGAAATCTCCAGTTGTTTGTTAATGGGATTCTGTACTGCCACAGTAACAAAGAATTTATACTGTTACAACATTTTAAGTGGGCTAGGGATCTAGTTAATTAGATCACTGATTAACAGTAAAAGAAATCTGAAGACTGCTGGCTGCTCACGTTCCTTACAGGACTGTGACATCCGTAGTTTCTGTAGCTAGAAACTCTGCAACCATTTTTTTTTTTAAAGAAGAGAAGGCTTGCAAAAAACATTTTAAGAAGCTCAATTTCAATTTAATACGATTTTTTGAAAAAAATTGAAGATATTGCTTGAAAAGGATTTCACTGTTTGCCAGCTGTAGCTCCGTCTGGCACAGCGTCGCTTTGTGAAGCTGTTTTCCCTCATTAATATTTGATCTGATGCTACTGAAGAGGCAGCTGAACTTCATCACAGGGCAGGTGATGAGGACCAGTAGTGTACTGGTGTGTCTAAGGCCACTGTACCTCTGTCCATACCCCAGATACGGGCCATAGGCTTTCCTCCTGCATTCTAGCGAAGTGGAAAGTTACTGAGGACAGAAAGGTATCTTTTGGGTTTGCAGCAAGTTCAGTTATTTCACCGGGGAATAGTTTGTCCTTGGGGGGTGCGGAAAGGTGAGAAATTCAGCACCGTCAGCTTCCTCTGCATCTGCTGCACTGTTCATCTCCAGCTTGGCTCCTTTCCAAAAAATCCTTCTCGGATGCTTCTGTGGAAGAGAGCACGGGAGGGGTCGGTCCTTGCTGCTCGTGTCCATGTTAACTGTGAAAGTGCAGTGGCTTTGGTCTGCCGGCAGGGATGGCAGGAGGGACAGCAGCTCTCTGCGTCCACGTGTGCAGATGGGAACTCGTCCGATTGACATTTCAAGTTTTGATTCATTCTCCTCAGCCCTAGAATGTGTCATGGTCATTTGGATACTCAACTGAAAGAGGGGAGATCTAGATTAGGAATTAGGTAGAAATTCTTCACTCTGAGAGTGGTGAGACACTGGCAGAGGTTGCCCAGGGAGGTTGTGGATGCTCCATCCCTGGAGGTGTTCAAGGCCAGGTTGGATGGGGCTTGGAGCAACCTGGTCTAGTGGGAGGTGTCCCTGCTTATTGGAACTAGATGATCTTTGAGGTCCCTTCCAACCCAAACCATTCTATGATTCTATGCAATGGAAGTTTCTCTGCCCAAACCACTCTGCTTTCTGTGCAGGCAGCTAGCCCCTGACTCCGTGTCCTGCCCGTGGCCAAACTTCCCTGTGACTATTGGCAGTCTGAATCAGCAGTTACATTTTGGGGCTTAGATGCAGTAGTAAGACTGCTCTGAGATGCCAAAGCAGGTTGGTTTGGTTTTTTTTTTTTAAAAAAAAACAAGTAATAAAGATGGTAACACATGCAAAACATTAGGTGATGGCATTAGTCAATGCAGTGCAATCGATGTAAAAGCACTTTTACATCTTAAATGTTGCTGTTGCATTTGTACCAGTGAAAAAAAGGCTTGTCTGTAATGGTAAGTTAGTTCTGTAAATGTACTGCTGGACAGGTTCTAGGAGGTTGGCTGTGGTGCACTGCGTGCTGTTGGAAAACAGCAGTGAAAACTTGGGTGGAGGTCTTGTGAGTATCATCATTTCCTTTGGGAGCCAAAAGGAGGAGAAGGAGATGCTCTCCAAGCCTACAAACCTAGTGATGCTGCGTTTAAATTAATAGCTTTTGTATTAAATCTCAATTAAACTCTACAGCAGCTCTCCGAGATTTCCTCTCCCAGTCTGTATCAAAGCAGGAGCAGACTGAGTTCGAGGTGACCTGCCTAAGAAGTGCTGAGAGGACCCCTTATGTTTCTTCTGCTGCTTCTTTCATCACAGCTATTCCCCAGCTTGACAGCAGAGTCATGATTTAATAACCTGAAAATAATGATCTGTCTTTGTTTTGGAAAAAAAAAAAAGAAAACAAACCCCCAAACCCCAGCCATTAGTCTGGGTTTGCTGAAAGGGACTTGTAGCAGCAAGTGCCTGTTTGTTTTCTTGCTCACAAACAACAAACATACATCTTCACTTTCTCAATTTTCTCCTACTTTCAATTTTCTTCTCTTCCTGATGTTTCTTCTGTAGCACTTACGGGCCCAGGCACTTCCACAAGGGTCCTCATTTGGTTTTTGCAGCACTGGTGTTTGTCGTTGCTCTGCCTCTGCACGTGAAGAAAGGGGAGAGCTGCAAGAACTGTGCCAATGGGAAGGATACACTCCTTTAAAAGTTATTTTTCACCTCTGGCTTGTTCTTTCTGGAAGGTATACCGGCAAAATGATGTCCAAAAATGAGATGGCATGGATTCCTGGAGAGCCTCAACACATGTTGAGGGATTTTTCACCTGAATTAATTTAGTGTCATCATTAATCTTAGCTTTGCAGAAGCCCCCTCCTAGAGAGTCCATAGCTACCCTAAGACAAAGTCTTTCTTTATAGCATGTCTGCTCTAGGAAACTTGTTATGAAGAAGGTTGGGGAGTCACCTAGCCAAGTCAGTGGGTCTTTCCTTGATGAGCTCAGAAAATCATACCGGAGGACAGCCTACAGCTGTTCTACAGCCATTATTTTTTGTTGCTGTTATTGGAGTTATTGGTGAGGGGGGAAGAAAAATCCTTGAAGAATGACAGATCCTAGTCAGCTAGATATTGGGAAGAAATGGTAGGAGGAAAAAGTAGAATCGTAGAATCATTAAGGTTGGAAAAGACCTCTGAGATCATCAGGTCCAGCTGTCAACCCAAAACCGCCATGACCACTAGACCATGTCCTGAAGTGCCATTTCCTGAGCATCTCCGAAGTGATGTGCCCAATCCTGTTCCAGTTTAAGTTAAATAAAGAGAATTGTGTATATGAGAGGAAAAAAATGGAATGCATTGGAATGGTCAGCCTAGAACCAAGGAAGGTATTCACCTTCAAAAGAACACCCAAGGGGGTAAGGATCGTCTGTCAGCTATTTCTGTGGTAATTAATACAGTGGGGGAATTTCTCACAGTGTCAAGGATTAAGATCAAGAAATTTGCTTTTAGGCTAAAGGAGGCAGCATTTATTTGGGTTATGGTTTTAGAAGGGCATTTTAAATTTCTTTTTCTCTTATTATTTCTTTTCCATATAGCTGGATAGGATTTATTGTTAGGATAACCACATGGCCAGGCCCGTTAGTGCAGTGGAAACTGTGTGGTTCTGTAAATGGAATATGTTATATAAGCAAAAAGATCCGAGGTTCAATAGTGCCTTCGCATTGGAGAGCAAGTCAAGTGCCGTTCGGCAGGTCAGCAGGCTGCTACGGAGATACGGTGGGTTTTTGTTGAAGAGCACATAAGAGAAGGTGTTAGTACCACCGATGTAATGAGAAAGTGAGAAACTCAAGAGGGTCAGAGCAGAGGGTATAAGTGATACTTATTGCCTCTGATCCCTCTAATTCCGCTGTTTGCTAAGGTAACGTCAGAAAGGACAAATAACATTTCAACTGCTGACACCGAGATACCCTCAAGAGAAGTCAGTGTGTTATCTGTGTGGTAAAAATAAATACGTGTTTCCAAATTACTCGGAATGCTCCAGTTTTGGTGCTAAGCATGTTCAGTCATAAACCTCACTTCAAAACCCGTATTCTTTAGGCTGTGTTTTAAAGTTAATACCTACAGAATCTTTCCACAAGGGACAATTCACATTGTTCTCCTATGCTCGGGTGTTCTCAGATATCTAGGGGCTTGTCTGCAGAAGGAAAATTAGGAAGTTGAGGGCAAATCAAATACATTTAAATCCTTTAAGTGAGATTAAGCTGCTGCCAGGAGAAGTGAGAGTATTCCCACAGGGGTTTAATGTTCTTTAATTTGTAGAATATGGTAATAGAAAATAAAGAATTATTTGAGGGGAAGTCTACTCTGTTCCCCTGCTCCAAGGCAGGATCACCTATTTGCACTGACTTCACTTAGACTGAGTCTCCTCTTGTAGAGTCTTGCTGAGAAATAAAAATATTTCCATTGATTGAAGAGAAAATGAAGAGACTTAGAAGAACAGATGGGTGTTCAGCCTCTTGGTTCACAGGTGGCAGTGACTGTCAATCGGTCTGGGGCTTTTACTTCTCCAACAGGTCCAGCTTTGTTGATCCTGATACTTTTCCCAGCACGGTTACCCATTCAGTAGTCCTCTGCTTGCCCAATTAACCATCCATACCCTGTTCTTCTCTAGTCTTTGGTATCTGTGCCTGTTCTTGCTCATCTGATACCATCTCTTGCAAAATTTCTGCTCTCTCTTGTGATGTTCTAGCAGCCTACAAAAGGACGCAGTTGCCTTTACTCTGATAATACTTTTTGTTTGATCAAGTTGAATGGGCTGTTCCAGGAAGATTTCCTCCACGCAAATAAAAGTGGCAAAAATAGTTCTTAGAATCATAGAATCATTTAGGCTGAACAAGACCCTTAAGATCATCTAGTCCAACCATGAGATCATCTACTCCAACCATAAACATAGTTCTTGTGTGAACAAAAATAAAAGCATTTGGTATGACTCTGTGCATGTGTCTCAGTAGGATAAAACCTACACGCAAAGGGGAAAAAAAAAGTGTGATTTATAAAGAAATGCTGGCAGATGTGGCAGAAATAATGAGAGAAGCAACGTTCTCCTGAGCTTGTGTCCTCCTGCAGTTTGTTGGTACCCTGCGCTGCCGAACTCTCAGGTACCTACAGCATCTACTGCAGCTTAAAATGAAAAATTCTGAGTGCTTTGAACTTGCTGAAGGCAAGCTGACCCTTTGAAGGGTCAGCTGGAAGCTGTTTAGCTCAAACGCCTCAGTAATGGTGGTGTAGCGTGCACAGGAAAAATCATTAGCTCCAGTCACCCTCAAACTTCCCTGTTCACCCTCGCGATAAGGTGATGTAGTACACATTGCTCTATAATGACAATAATAATAGAAAAAAGAAGCCCACCTGGCAGAACTTGCTGACTCGATGCCTCAACTCCAGCAAGAAAACATCTACAATTGTTTTTCAAGCTGTAGTTGTATTCACAGCAAGTGTGGGAGAGAGTTGACAGGGAAGAGTCCATGTAAGGATGTAGCCGTTCAACAAAAGCATGAATTTAATAATTCTTTCTTACAAGCATGAAGGGCACACACACACTTCACCTTTCCCTCTACCTCACTTCTGTATGTTTTTACTCCTGTTCTTTGCTTTGAATCGACCGTTTTCCCCAGGGTTCACTTGATGGCTCAACATACTGTCCATATGTATTATGTCCATACGGAAGGTGTCGTTTGTGCCCATTTTCCTGCAGCATTTAATATTTCACTCTGGTTTCTTTGGTACTTGCTTGTAGCTTTTCATGCATCCTTTACATTCTTGTCTTTTCCAGTTAATGTTCTTTTTCTTCTGTTTCTTAAAATACCTGAGAAGGCATTTGGGCACGGCTGTCCCCTTTCCTAGCAAAGCTGAAAGCAAGCAGCAGTTCCTGGAGTGACACAACGCAACCTTCTCCTCTGGATCACTGTTACAGCTAACATGCTTGACTTGAACCCTTCCTCCCCTTCCAGTTTCGTTCTGTTTTGTGACCCTTTGAGCTTTAGAGTCCGTCGTTAGCTTCTGTTCTCTTTCTTTGCAGATGCCAGTGTATTATTACCCATCTGGTCAGTACCCTACCTCAACAACTCAGCAGTACAGACCCATTGCCTCAGTTCAGTACAATGCACAGCGGAGTCAACAGATCCCACAGACTGCACAGCAAGCAGGTATTTACGGCGGTTACTCGTTTCTTCAGCTGCTCACAGCACCTTTGCTGGTGAAACCTAAGGGTTGTGCTCTGAATTTGAGTTTGAACAGCGGGAGGAGAGAGCTGGCTGCTGTTCCGTTTGAAAATTCGGTGAAAATTGCAAATTGAGAAACCCCTTCGGTTGGAGATACCGAGCAGTGGAAGAGCAGAGGTTGTGTTCTCCACCTCTGCTGTCCTATACGTGGTGCTGCATCCACAGTGTCCGTGCTCCACGTGACGGGGCATGGAGAGAGCTGGGAGGGAGCTGGTGTCAGCAGTCACATCGCATGTTCAAGCCAACCGTTGAGGTTTGGCCTTCATCATGCAAACTCCCCAAACATCTGTAAGACTCTACACGGTGGACAGGTTTGTGGTGGATGTTGAGGGGGCCGGTCGTGCTCCACCATCTTCTGCTCTATCTGATCCTGAGGAGCAGCATGGTGGGATCCATGTGGTTGGTGCCCGTCAGGACCAGCTCCCCGCAGCGACGTGCGGCTGGAAGGGGGGCCGTTACACTGTAAGAGAGTGAGTAGCAGGTCTCACAGTGAACCGGTCTCTTTTCCTGCCGTGTCATGCCACTCCTGATGACACCAGAGTAAGAGGGACGTAGGCAGAGTTGGGCTGGTGCGTGCTGGGGGAGGGCAGGGGTTCTACTTGGGAAGGGGTCTTTGCATTGCAAGGGAATAAACAGTTCTGGTTTTGGAGATCGATTTGTAAGTTGTTGATTGTTTCTTCAGTGGACATCTCCCCTCATAGGTGTCTCGAACAGTAACTCCAAGGTGGTGTTTCCCAGTAGGGCTTGCAATTACAGACGTGCCAGGCAGGACAAAGCACTCATTGTTCTGTCTGGGTTTGGTAGGAACCCTTCTGAATGGCAAAACAGGGTCCCTGCAAAGGCATCGATACGAAAGGCTTTTAAGATGCAAGTCGAGAGCCCAGACGTGAGACGCGAACAACTTATGGGGTCATCTAGCCCATCAACCCGTCTCTGTGGTGTGGCTGCTGGCAATTTTGGTCACACTCTTCTGGGCGCTCAGGGAAATCGAGACAGAGCAAACGCAGCTATAACGAAGCAGTTGAGTCCTTTTTTTGTTTTAAAGCTGTTCTGTGTTTTAATAAAACTGGTGGCATTTTGGTCAGTGCCGGTGGTGCCTGACTGTGTCTGCTTTCATACCTTTGTATTGAGACATTCCTGAAATGGGGTGGAATATTGCACTAAGGTCATCTGTCTCTTCCAGCTTCTCCTACCTGACAGTCTGGTACCGTATTTATTACCTCTGTGTAGTGGGTCTTTGAACTGAAGTGCAGATCAGCTGAGGTGACATTATCTGGGTTTACTGTATTGTTATAAACCCATATTTATCAGTTTAATTCTACATCTGTAGCCTAGTGGGGATTACAGTAAACGAAGTGCACGAGAGATGGCCTGAAGCACTTGAGTGATGTTCTGGAGAAGTTCCAACCATTTGATCTTGAGGCAATCTTAGTTTTAAAGGTATATTGTAGCACAGGAGCTGTTAGGTTTGAGTACAGACAATGCAGAGCTGCAAATGCTAATTTTGTTTCTGTGTTTACTGCATGGTTTTCCTTCCATGTTTGGAAAACACGAGTCAAGGAGTTTGTGTAAAATCCCCGGCCCGTCAGTCTTTTCCTGCAATTCGCTCTTTCAGCTGCCTGCTTCATTGGAAACGTTATTCTTATCTCTTGTTTAAAAATGAAAACATTGTGACTGGAGTTTAGACTCCCTGCTGTGGCGATGATTTTCAGCGTTTAGCTATTCTCAGATCTTGAGAACAGATTCTTCGAGCTGGTTCATCCCTTTGGGCTCAGGTACATCCTTTCCCATAGTCGTCATTCGAGCGCGTGGTAGGCCTGCCAGGAAGCAGCTTCCAGTTCCCTTCAGGTCTTCTATTGCAGTTGAAGTAAGGATCATTCTGATTTATTTTCCACTGCATCCCTTGGTATTTGGCAAATAACTAGCCTTCCAAAATGTCACTTAGTTTATACTAAAATAAAAGAGAAATTCAAGTATAGCAAAGCATATTATTTATGCTACATTTATTGCAGGAGATCCACTGTAAGCGCTGAGACACCAAAAAACCCAACCGATATCATGATGGCTTCAGGTGATTTCATGCCCACCATCACTAGGTCTGCTGTTCTTACCATCAGCCTCCCCACACACAAACATTTTGACCCTTGTGTGCCCTGCGGCCTCAGCCCACCTGCAAAATCCTCATCTCTCTTGGCTCCTCTTCAATGCCAGTAGCTTCTCACTGAGCAGGAGACTTTCCCCACCGCAGATTGACTCATGGCCCTTGAAGAGAGCAGATAACTGCCAGCCTGTCCTGCTGCCTTCGAAGGGTAGCTGGGGTGAGCTGGGGTGTGTCTCTCCCCTTTGAAGCCACTAATTTTTATGAAACCTGAGAAATGTCCTATTTTTGCCGCTTTCCTCTCTGTTAAACCTGATACAAATCAGACGATGACCTCGAAATATTCCTCTGAGGATTGTTTGAGGAAAACTTGTGGAGTAATCATTCATTTTCCATTCAGAAACCAGTTTCAAAACAAAAACAAAACCACAAAGCCACCAAAAAACCTCTTAAATCTTCCTGTGCATGATTAAAAAACAGCAGTCAACAGGCGAGCGTTTGAAGTTTCAGGTTCCCTTCCCACACAGACTTCGCTTTGGATCAGCGCAGGAGCCGGCGATAATGAGGGGCAGGAAAATGAAGCCGTGAAGGAGAGGTCAGGAATGGTGAGGATGGGAATGGGGAACAGATGGGGAGGAGGCAGATGAAAAGATGAGTTCTGAAATGGTTTCCCCAAAGACCTGGTGACACTTGCTGCTGCTTCGGAGCGAGGATGGCTGGAGCGCAGGCTGCCTGCCCGTACCTGCCGTACAGCTGGAGCCTCAGCCCGACAGCTCCACAAATGTTTTATTGAATAAAATAAAATAAAAGTTTGCCTGCTCGGAGGAGCTTTTGGAAGCTTTCAAAGCAGCGGCGAGGAGTTTCTCCACTTTGGGCCGCAGAGGTCAAAAGTTTTAGCTAATGCCAGCAATTTGTTTTCATTTTGCTTAGGAAAAGTCTCTTCAGGAGCAGAGCGACGTTGGTGGCTTTTACAGCAGAGAGCTAAAGTAAAATGTCAGCACAGCATCTGTGGTGGCTCCGGGAGCCTGTGCTCTCTCGTGGGCCCTGGAAGGAGAGCGATATTGAGTTAAAATGGCTCCAGGGCAGAAAAAAAGATGAGCTCACCTAAAATTAGATTAGAGCTCTGGCAGCAGTAAATCATTTGGAGAGAAGGATGAGAACAATTTTTGTGTTTATTTACCAGTTTTGGGGTTTTTTTCCCTTAAGTGCTGGCTCATGTGCGAACATAAGCACCCCATTTCTGGCAGAAGCCTGGTACAAAGAGAAGTTGTGCATGAAGATTTTATAAAAACCTCTGTCATTTGAATGATGATCCTTTCTGTTCAAGCCGAAATGTGGCATCTGACAGCGTGGGCTGTAAAAATAAGTAGTTTTATTTCACTCAGACACGTACCATCGTAACTCTTCTTCATTATGCTGCTTCTCCACCGTTCTTGTGTCCGATCCTGTGCAACGCAAAGTGTTTTTCAAGCATTGCCATGGAGCGGGGCTGGGGTGGAGCCCGTGTCCGTCACACCATGATGTCCACACGTAGGACTTCAGAGGTGGACTCTTAGGGTGTGTTCAGGCAGCTCTTCTCAAAACCAGTCTGCTCATTTCTCAAACTTTGGGTATTTTACTCACTTCTGCACTCTAAACAGATGGTAATTCAGGTACTGTGCAATGCCCTGTCCTGTAACCACACAGAAGAAAAGACTATTTCTCTGTTCTCATCCAGCAGTACTCTATAGTAGCATCGTCAGTATTTCATTCTTCAGTAATTATCTCTATATTGATGGTTTCAAAAGCTTTCAATCCTAGTTGTTGTGTTTGAATAGGAAGGTAGAGATATATTGACGATAAATCAGTAATGATTTGTGTTTTATCACGGTAGAAGAAATCAGCAATGTGCTGTTTTGTATCCGTGCCTCTTTTTTTTCTTTCATTATAGCAAGCGCTGTGCACTTCGAGGATTTTTCATCTTTAAAGTGCTTCATAAACATGAGCTGGATAAGTAGATGAGTATTACTTCGGGAGATGCAACTGTTCTTATTGCCGTTCAGAAATGAACGAGCTGCAAGAAATTACATGGTTGGTTTTTTTTTTTTTATCCTACTTTGGTTCATTGTTCTACGCCTGCCTCATGTGTTCCAGATCATTTCAGAGCGCAACAGAAATTTTATGGAGAGAATAATCTTCAGATTCTTGTTTGGGCCTGGTTCTAAAAGGCAGTTAGCTTAGTTTGTCATGTGGTTTTACAATAAAAATCTGTGGCGGGTGCTTTGCATCAGTAATGAAGATCATCTTTTGAGGAGATTAAAGCTGGGACCTGTAGTATTTGGTTAAAAAAATCGTCCAGCCAAAAGTTTACACCGTATTATTTCCGGAGAAAATGAGATGGTATTTGGCATAATTGGATACTCTGTAATTCCTGCAATTAAAGTAATGATTTTAGGGTTTCTCATGCATTTGAGAATCAACAAAGTTTGCCATGATAACCTGTTTCAGTGCCCAGATAGCATGAGAAGGCTCCGATTGCATAGGAAATCTCCGATTTTTCCTGCAGGCAGTGTAGCTGGTTGTGTGCAGTAGGCAAAGGAAGTCGTTTTGTGAGGAAGAGTCTGGATCTGAACACTGCCTGGATGGAGAATCCTCTCTTAAATAAGTCTGCATAGATCTTCTGTAAAGAGCAAATGTTTGTCTGGAAAGAAGGTTAATATTTCTGATGGAGTACTGTGTTATTAGCCATTACAGCTTGCAGTAAGGAAAAACAGGTAATTGTCTCTTTTATGCATCTCTGAAACAAATTTTAAGCAAAGACAAAATGTACCTTAACAGAGTCCATAAATTTGTTTAGGGTAGAAACCGGAGTCAAATTGACAATGAAATACGGAATTTTTGCTTAATGTAATCATTTAGGTGTCAGCGTAATTGAAGAGCGTTATCTTCAAGTCTCTTTCATCCTCTTTGTCTCCTGAAAGCATTTGTCACTATAAACTGATAACGAGAGGGGAAAAAAATACTGGGGGAAATGTGCAGCAATAAAAAAATTAAAAAAAAAAATTGATTTGTTATCATGGTCATTAGAGAACCTTATAAAGAAAGATTGCCTCTTTCTACCTTCATTAGCAACCTGTCAGGAGCTCGTGGTCCATGATAGATTTGCTTGCATAATTCCGTCTATAATTTCTGTGCTTATATAAACATAAACAACTTCAATTTTTAAGTACCTCATTATCTGAAGAAACTTATTTCTCCAGCAGTAATTGCTTGCTGCACTGTTGGAACAGATTGGTACTGAAGGTGTCCATCTGGGTTTAATGCTATATATTTTTCAGCAGATACTGATGCTCCTGGAAAGCGTTGCAAGGGGTCTGAGTCTCATTTGTACAAGGAATGGGAGGGACAAAGCCCTACTGTTCTAGATACTTAGTAGTAGTACGGTCACTTAGTAGTGCCACCTTCATTAAAGTTGATGTAAGGCTTTGAAATGTAAAAGCATTGTGTGAAATTCTTTACTGCAAGGATGGTGAGACCCTGGCACAGGTTGCCCAGGGAAGCTGTGGATGCTCCATCCCTGGAGGTGTTCAAGGCCAGGTTGGATGGGGCAACCTGGTCTAGTGGGAGGTGTCCCTGCCATGGCAGGGGGGTTGGAATGAGGTGATCTTTGAGGTCCCTTCCAACCCAAACCGTTCTATGATTCTGTGCGGTAGTGGGGCCAGGTCAACAAGGAGTTTGCAGCTACTGCACTAGGAGGACTAATTTCGAAACTGTGATCTTGAAGTGATCCACACCAATATTATCAGTTTCCATCCAAGTGTTTTGTGTTTAGATTGACCAGAAACTTCAAGCTTTCCCTACAGGCACTTCCATTTGGGTAGTGCTGAGCATCTCAGAGCAAGAGTATCTGCAAGGCAGAGCTCAGCGCTCCTCCTGCCAGCTGCTGTGGAGATTTGGGGTGGCTGTGCCATGGAAGTGTCTGTAGGAAACCTTGGGGACTGCTCCTCAGGCTTGTTCTTCTTTTCTTTTTTCTTTTTTTTTTTTTTTTTCCTAAATCACATCTGGAGAAGAAGGAGCCCTCAGGTTTTTTTCATTTAGTTTTATGATCTGGTTCCAACTTGAGGCATTCCCATGGTGTGAGACTCCTCGAGACGGTTTTAACCCCTGTTGTTCGCTGCAAGGGAGATGCTCACCAGGATCTCTGCTTTTAGGGACATGCTCCATCTGTCTTCCAGAGCTTTCTTTAAAGATGTGGAGGAACAGAGAGTTAAGGGCATAAAAAGAAAGGGCATAAAGCAAGAAACTCGCTTAGATCTGATTATGTATTTTATGGTTTTGCAAGTTTAAGGTCTTGCTTTTGTATTATTTCCCTTTTATATATATATAATTTGTATATGGGATATGATTAAGATTAAGCTCCAAGAGCCATCCACCTCCTCAGTGTTTCCGATTAGCTCCCTACATGGAGTTCTGCACCCTGGATTTCAGGCCTTTAGTGCTGAAGGAGGATTCTGTGACTGAATGTTGCATTCAGGACTTTCCAGAAGCTTGCTGGGAGACCCAGGGCTGGGAGTTTTTAAGTTTCTAGTCTTAGAAACACTAAATCCTGTTGCCATTCTGGAATGAAGCAGTAGTGCTGCCCCATTACTGACCGGGGCTCGGCTGGACGGAGTATCTGTAATTTAAATTAATAGCAGATTTAATACTCTCACACTCCCTGCAGCATGCTTGATTCTGAAAATTAAAAGGCAAAATCACTTTTGTCAAAAAGCTTTGTTCTCCCTCAAGTGACTTGTTTAATTATTCAGTATTCGCACCGAGAGAGAGCAAATATTGAAGGAAGAGAACACGGGTAGGCTCGGCGGCCATGAGAACCTTAAGGCAGGCGTTTATTTGTGGTTTTCTTTCCAGGCTTCTCAAGTTTTGTTCAACTTCTGTAGCACTAATTAAAATCTAAGCCATTTCTGACAGTGTTCCTAGGGTTTCACACTCAAATAGAGGGCTTTTCATTTATTTATTTATTTTCATTTTTTGGGAGAATTAGTGTTCTGTTAGTCTCACGTCAGTTAATGTTCAGGAGCAAGCCGAGAGAGAAAAGATTTCCAACAGCATTGTGCCGTGGATAGGACTTCAAAATAGCCTCTGTAAAAATCGCAGAGGCCACACGAAGGAGCAGAGAGTGCTCTAAGGTATTCAACAACGTCTACAAAGAATCTTTGTATTCCTGTCTTTTCTTTGCCAAAAAGCCTCATACATCCTCTCTATTGCTAATTCTGTGCGGGATCAATGCGCAGTGCTCCCGCTTCTTGCGACGGAATTTTCCAGCACTGAATAATTGAGAGGTTGGTATTGTTGTCCTTGAGAGCAAAGACAGATTTCATCTTTTCTTTTCTTTTTTTTTTCTTCTCTGCCATTTCTAGAACTAGTGGAGCCCCACCGTTGACAGGAATGCTAGGAGGCCTCTCTGGAGAGGCAGAGGCCATCTCCAGCTCTGCTTCGGGCATGGTGGTAGGTCTGTAGGCTTGGGGGCTGTTTGCTGTAACTTTGCTGCAGGTGAAAGCATTGCAGTGGGGTGGAGAAGTGCAGGAGGGCTTTTGGGTCTAAGCTAATCATTGAAGATGTCATCTGAATGTACACCCGAGATCTGCTCTGGAGGAGGGTTGGCTTTGGCCTTACAGTTGCTATCGCAAGAGGGTTTAGGAATCAAAGCACGCTTTGCTGTTGTAAAACTTGATAGAACAGGATGCTTATTTAGATTGGGACGTGGCAGAAGAAATGTGCGTATGGGTTTCCTGGAAGAGGGGCCACAGCATGTGTTAGGGCAGAGGAATACCAGGACAATGTACCAGTGACTGAAGTGGTGTTCTGCTGACTGGCCCTGGTACGTAAGAAGGTCCTAGTGTCTTTACCTGAGTTTATTCAACCTTTATTACAGTAAGTTATTGTTTGCCTAAACTATCCATGAGAACAGCATGAGCCAGCAATGTGCTCTTGGGGCCAAGAAGGCCAATGGTATCTTGGGGTGTGGCCAGCAGCAGATTAAGGGAGTTTCTCCTCATCCTCTACTGTGCCCTGATAAGGCCACATCTGGAGTATTGAGTCCAGTTCTGGGCTCCCCAGTTCCAGAGGAACAAGGAACAGCTGGAAAGAGTGCAGTGGAGGCTACGAAGATGCTGAGGAGACTGGAGCATCTCTGTGCTGAGGAAAGGCTGAGAGCCCTGGGTCTGCTGAGCTGGAGAAGACTCAGCGGGGATCTTACCAATGCTTATCAATAGCTAAAGGACATCAAGAGGATGAGGCCAGACTCTTGTCAGTGGTGCCCAGCAATAGAACAAGGGGCAATGGGCACAAACTGGAACCCAGGAGGTTCCACCTGAACAGGAGGAGAAACTTCTTTGCTGTGAGGGTGTCGGAGCCTGGCCCAGGCTGCCCAGAGAGGTTGTGGAGTCTCCTTCTCTGGAGAGATTCCAGACCAGTCTGGACACGATCCTGGGCCCCCTGCTCTGGGTGACCCTGATTTAGCAGGGGGGTTGGACAAGATGATCTGCAGAGGTCCCTTCCAACCCCTACCAGACTGTGATTATATTGTCTTAATTTCTCTTTTGTTTGTTTGCAAGCGAACTATGGCTGATGGTGCGGGTGTGTGAAGGAAGCAGCCCCGGAGCCTTCCAAGGAAAGGAGCTGGTATCCTTAGCAACACGCAAGGATAGGTGATACCTCTCCAAATAGTTCTTCACCTCTTCCCCAGGTCCTGCTCTCTGTTGCAGCTCACTCATTATGCACCAGAGCAGCGAGCATTCCTGCAGCATGAGCTCATTGTGATGCGTGAGGGCTGGTGGCTGTCGTTGGTATTGGATGGAAAATACACAAAAATTGAATTTGCTGGCTGAGTGTCTGGCTCTAACAACAGCTTGATTATTTCTGTTATTATGAGCGATACATCGTCCCTGCTGAGGTTTCGCTTCCAGTGGGTATCGCTGGCATTTGTCATTATGAGCGATAAGGATGAACGCAGGTGTTCTTGTTGTGGTCTCTGGTGAGGGTTCCCTCATGGCCGATAGGATGTAGGCTGAGAAGGGAAAGAGGTGATTCTTCACTCAGCCGCTGCTGCCAGTCTAAAGACCTTGCTGTAAAGATGAGTCATTTTACATTAATTCACCCCAGAACTGACAAATGGAGGTTGCTTAATACTATTCAGAGCTTCTCTTTCCGCTCCTGTGTGTGTGCTGGTGGCGGGACATGACTCTATCCTTACCAGGAATGTTGTTTTCAGGATAGGGAGACAAATAAGCACACTACTCTGTATGCTGAATTGAAATTAATTTTGACAAAATGCTCTTTTAAACCTAGAGATTTCCATGGTCTAGAAGTTTGTATCCCCAAGCTATTCGTGCATGGATAGTGGGAAGTTAAATAAGCTTTTACCCCAGTATATTGGGGAGGAGATGAAATGAGAAGTACTTTATCACAGATTTTCCTGATGTATTTTTATGTGTTTAATACAATTTTTATCTTCAATACAATGCTCACAATCCTAATGTCTTAGCAACAAGTCCAGTCTTTTGGTTACCCTCATACAATTGCTTAAGAACAAGGAAAGGAAGACAGGGCAATCTGTGTGATAATGATTATTGTACCCAAATTGGGTACCCAAAGTTCCCACTGGGTGCTGAAAACAGTAAATAGCTTTTGGGGTTGTACGTGTAGGTTCCCTAAGGGTGCTTGGAATAAGTCGCGGGTTTGCAAGTGTTTGAATTTCTCATTGTCTTCACACTTGGTGTTTCTTATATTTGCTTACAGAATGGAAACCCACAACCTGGGGGTGTTCAGCCTAGAGGAGGGTCAGGAGAGACCTTCTTGCTCTCAACAACTCCCTGAAAGGAGGTTGGTGCCAGGTGGGGTTGGGCTCTTCTCCCAAGGAACAAGTGATAGGACAAGAGGAAACAGCCTCAGGTAGTGCCAGGGGAGGTTTAGGTTGGACATGAGGAAGAATGTCTTCCCCGAAAGGGTTGTCACGGCCTGGAACAGGCTGCCCAGGGCAGCGGTGGAGTCCCCATCCCTGGAGGGGTTTCCAAGCTGTGGAGATGTGGCGCTGAGGGACATGGGTTAGTGGTGACTTGGCAGTGCTGGGGGAACGGTTGGACTTGATGATCTTAAAGGTCTCATCCAACCAAACCGATTCTATGAGAAGCATGATGAGAAGTGAGCAGTGGAGCTTGCCAGTAAATAACTCTGGTCGTTTGCATGCTGCATATCAGTTCTCTCTGAAAGACCTGAGCCCTGTGGCATCACTGAAGGAAAACACAAAAAGCAGCCATTTCTGAGCAAGCAAATATTTAGGCTATAGCTGTATATATGTGTCCTTGCTCTTTTTGTCAGCCTGAGTTATCAAAACAATTTATTATATGCCGCAGCACTGTCGTCAGGGCTTCCGAGTAGCGTGCTGGTCAACCAGGACATCTTCAATAGCACCTGCTCGCCAGCGCTGCGTTTCCAGCTTGCTCTTTGTTGAGAGCTCCCTTTCATCAGGTACGGAGTCTGCAGGAGTGCAAAAGGCTGCATTTTTACAGGTCCTGCAAAGGAACCTCTGCAAATGAAATGGTGAAGGTTGCCAAGTACCACTTTATAGAATAAGCGAAAGAGGGGAAATGTATTAAATTGTAAGAAGTGATATGCTACTTCGAAGCGATTGCTGTGTTAATAGTTTGTATCAAATGGCAATTTTAATTCTGTCTCTATTGGAGAAATGGAAAGCAATTAATCTTTTGTAGCACAATGTGAAAAATAAGGGCTTAAACAGGATCTCAGTGAGTCTGTTCCTTCGCTTAACCTTGAGCCGGGCAATAAATAATTATAAATGCAGCTACATTGCAAGGCAAAAGTAATTTGGTGAAATAGAATTATCATCTAATGCAGGAATTGGAAATCTGAATTAGGTTTCCTGATGTTCTTTGTTCCAGAAAAGTACAAATTTGCCGGTGATTTGTGTGTAAAAGAGTGGAGCTGGGTTTTACAAGGTCTGTAGTGAGCTATATTTATACTTCATGCTTCTCTCTCTGCTGGGAGGCCAGGCTGGGAGAGTTGGGCTTGTTCAGCCTGGAGAAGAGAAGGCTCCAGGGAGACCTTCTGGTGGCCTTGCAGTACTTAAAGGGGGCTGCAGGAATGATGAAGAGGGACTTTTTATCAAGGAGTGTAGTGATAGGATGAGGGGTAACGGGTTTAAACTGAAAAAGGGTAGATTTAGATGAGACAGAAGGAGGAAATTTTTTACTCTGAGGGTGGTGAGCCCCTGGCCCAGGTTGCCCAGAGAGGTGGTCGCTGCCCCATCCCTGGCACCATTGCAGGTGAGGTTGGCCGGGGCTCTGAGCAACCTGCTCTAGTTGCAGATGTCCCTGATCTCTGCGGGCGGGTGGGACTCAATGGTCTTTAAAGGTCCCTTTCAACCCAAACCATTCTATGATTCCATGGTGGAAACTCCACAGTGATAAAGACTCCTCTGCTTTCGTCCATTTTGTCTATGTGTTGATACAGAGCTGTGGAGTGTTTGCAAACTAAACTGAAGAGATTTCTTAAAGTTTATAAAGTTAAAAAGTTTTATAAAAGGTAGAAAATAAGTGTAATATTTGATTGCACACACACTCTTCATTTCTTCTGTGCAAAGCTGAGGCTAACCCAGTGGCCACAAAGACTGGCGTGGTTTGCTTCAATTTGACAGACGTTAAGGAAGTGTAGCTGGTTCCTTTTTTCTTCCCTTTGATGTATTTTCTCGTTACATTTTAAGAAAGAAAGTGGCAGCGCAGAGCTATTCGTTTTTATTATAAAAAATGGAGCGGTGTGTGGTAGGACTGAGTCTTTTTAGTCCTCAGACAAATGAGTTTTCTGACTGATTTGAAGCCTGGAGGAGGGCACAGCTAGTTCAGTTTCTGTCTGCTCCTTCTACTCGGTCCTGATTAATATGTTACATGAGTTTACAGTGGTGCTTGCAATGCATTAGGCAGCTCATTTGGGCTATTATATGGCCCATTGTGTAAATATAGAACGATAGGATTTAGTAGAGACCCAGGTGTGGGCACGTGGAAGCACAATTTGCCTTAGAGAGTTGTTTCTAATTGACTAGTAAAACGCTGTTTCCGAGTAGGCCGTAATTAATCAACAAGAACTCTTTTCTTGAGTTTCCTCCTGTAAACGAACAGACTCAGCACATCCATCAAGTAGAAACTGAGAAAATGAGAGGAGGGGAAAAAGCCTGAGTCTCCAGTGAGCAAAGTGCTTGTGTTTCTGTGAAGCAACCCCAGCAAGATGCTTTGCTGAGCGATCACAACAGTGAAGAGAAATCCTGAATGTCTCATTTCTCGTCGGTCTGTCAGTTTTAATACACTTGAAGTGGCCGCTGCATGGCGAGAAGGTGGCTGAGGTGGGTTGAGAAGAACAATGGCATAAAAAAATGGGCCGGTAAACCAAAACCTTTCTGTGATACTCCCTGAAGTGGTCTCACGTTTTCCATCATCATCTTTTCGTTATGTTGTGATGTGCAAGTTACTGTGAAAGCTCTAATCGTGCTGAGCTCACTAAGCACACAAGTGAAGTTCCAAAACTTGTGTTGAATACGCGCTTTACAGCAGCGTTGTTATGGTGTTTTC
This sequence comes from Eurystomus gularis, assembly GCA_013400335.1. Lineage (NCBI taxonomy): Eukaryota > Metazoa > Chordata > Aves > Coraciiformes > Coraciidae > Eurystomus > Eurystomus gularis. Next base: position 612,665 of record VZZY01010626.1, read on the forward strand.
AAAACCTTTAGCTCTGGAGACGTTTCATCTGGAGATGAATCAAGCGATAACCCAGTTTTTGTAATACATTGTAGTCATTTGAAAATCTCAGTAAGTTTTGGTAATCAGAAATGTGATCTAGCTTGATTTTTTTTTAATGTATTGTCTTGGTGACAGACCTGTCACGCTGAGAGGTAGGATTTAGCCATGCACACTATGCTGGTGATGGAACAGGGGTGGGTATTGGTGGATCTGCTGTGCAGATGGTTGATTTCAGACTCTGCTTCAGTAGATTCAAGAATATCTCGGTTTATCTTCCTGCTCAGCAGTTTGGGAAGGGATTTGTTAATATGTGGAAGTCAAAGGAATCCCAGCTGTCCGTTGTGCAGTGCAAGGTCCCTCAGAAAAACACCTGTTTAATTTGCAGGAGTTGACTTGCCTTCAAAAATCTTAAGAACTTGCTTGTTGGAGTGAAACCCAGAAGTCCAACATTTCGGTGGGCTGATGTGTAGAATTTCATAGTTGGGCTGTGCTGTAAGTGAGGAAAAACCCTCATGTTCCAAACTGTTGTTCAGTTCCTTAGGTCAAGGCCACGTGTCATGTCTTTCCAGTGGTTTTGTAATTGGAGATAATTTTAACGTTCATTTTTGAAGAATGCCCATGAGTCGCTTAAGAAACTGCTTTGGTCTTGCTGCACAGCAAAGGTACCAAAAGGACTCTGATCTGATATTCAGTATATCAGCTGATTTTTTTACCTTAGCTCAAAAAGCAGCTATCTAAGCAATTTCTATTGCTCTCTAGTGTCTGAAGAAGGACAGAACTAAGACGAAGATACTGAATTTGTCCTTTGTCAAGCCTGGTTTCTCTAATCACCTGCAATTTCTCCAGTTCACCGTATCTGTCATCCTAGGAACGCAACCTGTGGGTCACTGATGTCCTTGGGAAGAATTGTGTTGCCCCCGAGAGCTGCCCCTTTGTGGCATGACTACTGGGGACTCCTAGTACCAGCAGCTCAATCTTGTTTAACAAGTAATTAAGATTTTGTTGTTGTTGTTGGAAATAATTTAGTGGGGTTAAGAGTAGTCACTGCGTGATAGAAGGAAAGGTGAAATAGGGAAGGCTTATTGAAATAGTTCTCCCAGTTTGGCTGCTTTCGTGTGAAAATCCGCGTCCTTCTTTGCCTTGTCCTTCTTCCCCTGGGCCACTGAAGTGCATGTTTACATCATTCCTGTTTCAGGGATACGAGCCCCATCTTGCTCAGTAGGACGTGCTTACACGTTTAAAATGCTTTTTCCTCTATAAGCATTTTTTTTCCCCATATCTGAGGCAAGAGCACGAGCAGAACTGAGCAGTGCTGCTTCCTAAGGGACAGCAAAATCTATCCTGAGCCTAACTGACCAGCAGTTGATTTCTTAACATCTTCAATACCCATGATTCGGGATGGCCACAAGACCAGCTAAGTTTGTGTGGAGCTTCTTTGCCCATTTATTTTTTGGTATGCTTTGTGTCCATGTGTTTCTTTCCAAAGATTAACATCCTTTCTACGATGAACAAAAGCCCCACACGTGTGACCTCCGAGTATGAGGAGAACACGCGTAGGCAGGTACGTCCTTCCTCGTATCATTAAACAAGGAGGAAAGAAAACTCGTGGCTTCAAGCACCAGCTCTCCCCAGGGCAGGAGGTTAACGTTTGACAAGGTGACTGCCCTTTGGAGGTGTCCCAGCAAAAGCAGATGCAGATTTCATTGTGGCTCGATCTTTTGAAATTCACTTTGCCTACTCAGCGTACTTCTCGGGGGATTCTTCCCACAGCTCACAAGAAAATTGCTGGCAACGTATACCGGTTCATCTGCGCGCTTGGATGTCTAGACCTGCGCAAGGGCTGAGGCGGAGGCTTTGTAAGCTGTCACGCTCCAAACCATTTTGAAGTCCTCCTGTGGTTCGCAACATAGGAAATATGAAGATTAGAAATTCTGCTGGGGGACTCTTCAGCAATTTGCAGGGCAGATTCTGCGGCCGTGTATATGATTAGTAGGGGACTAAATACTGCGTCTCATTCCTATCTGCCTGAGTTGCTGGAATTCGGGATTTTTTCCTGATTTTGGAATATTTAACCCTGCTTCCCTGGTGCTCTCTGAGGCCATACGGACACAAAAGCGTCAGCCTGCCTTCCCGGTTTAAAACCTTGTGTGTGACCCCTTAAGGCAGTGCAGCTGTAGCCAAACAATGACCGTTTTCTCACCATTTTCAGTGCTTGACTTTCATTTCAGGGACCTGCTTGTCTCTGCACAGATGTCTGCGTGTGGTTTGCTGCAGATGTATTTCTCAAGCTTTCCCTTACGGTTCATGCATCCCTAGCTTTCGGAATAACTGCGGCTCCCTCCTGAAGGGTTCTTCAGCCAATGATCACACTGTGGAAGAGCAAGGCTGGTGTGAAGGGACCCTTGGGGAGCACGAGACTTCCCTTTACTTCAGACTTTAACCTTCTGCTGGCGTGAGCTCATATTTGGGATGGGTGGGTCCAGCACAGACCATCCTACACCATCAGATTTCTTATTTGTGTGCACGGTTTGGGGGAGAATGGTTCTGTGTGACTAAAGTCTGTGGAGGTTTTCCACCCTGGATGCTTCAGCCCTTGGTCTGAAAAGCGGATTCTTATCTACTGAGGTAGAATTGTACTTGTGTTTTGGCGGAGCGTCGACAAAGAGACACCACTTGTCCTTGCTTGGGCAATAATATTGATCCCAAGAAGATGGAGAAGCTTTTGTCTTCTTGTTACAAAAGATTGTTATATTGACATAACAGAAACTGAAAAATTGAACATAATATAGGGGAGAATTTTCCTTTTATTTGAAGGGCAGCGTTGCAAAAAGCCACTTTACAGTTACTAGGCTGTAAAAGCAGGTGGTAAAAGACTTTTAGCTTTTATATGGTATTTACCTTTTATGGCAGCTTTCCAGAACCACTGTCTTAGGCCTGGGAATCCTGCTGCTATTTTCCTTGGAGACTTAAGGAACCTGACACATATGGAGATGGGGACAATCCTTTTAGCAGGGCCTGTTGCAGCAGGACAAGGGGTGGTGGTTTTAAAAGAGAGAGATTTAGACTGGAGAGAAGGAAGAAGTTTTTTCCACTGCGGGTGGCGAGAGCCTGGCCCAGGTTGCCCAGAGAGGTGGTCGCTGCCCCATCCCTGGCACCATTGCAGGTGAGGTTGGCCGGGGCTCTGAGCAACCTGCTCTAGTTGCAGATGTCCCTGATCTCTGCAGGGGGGTTGGACTGGATGAGCTTGAAAGGTCCCTTCCAACCCCAACCAATCTATGATTCTTCAGGACAGCAAGCACAGGCAGTTGATGGGGCTGGGAAGGGTATTTTTATTTCTTCTGTCATTGAAATCAGTTCAGGGGCTGCGACAATGACAACTGCCACCTACCCAATTTGCAGTAGAGAGAGGAAAATCCCTCCCCTGCTCAGAGGGAATATTTCTCATCTTTTGCTAAGGTAGGATTTGAGGGCTGCCTCAAACACGTTCCTTTATTCAAGTGGCAAATGTAAATCTGCAGGTTATAGACAAGAAAAAGAAAGGGGAGGAGTGACTTCCTTCTTACAGCTTTGATATTCAAGTTGTTGTTACTGAAGAAACAAATGCTCCCATTCTTCTCTCTTGCTTGAAGAAATCTATTTCTGCCTTGCATTTCTATTAAGTGCTGTAAAAAAAATCATAATTACAGTGTACTAGACTAATTCCTTCACACTGCATTAAGCTTAAAATAATGTTGAATCCATATTTCCATTAGCTAGCAATGAAAAAACTATTAAGAATAACACTTAACATACAATCAATTCAATTCCTGCAAATGTTTCTAAAGAGGAATGGTGCTGCAGAGCCATAAATAAATGCACTGCACTGTGCTGTAATATCTGTACCACCCAGAAATTTGATTCATGGAAAAATAAATGTTCTTTCTTCTAATCATTAGATTAGAGCTGCAAAAATAGATGAAGAGGCAGGTTCAGGAAGGTGCTGAACTCTTCTTTTCCCAGTTGCTTTAGGGAAATTAGGAAAATGGCTATTGAGTTTTGCCATTTTTGCTTCTCCAAGATTCTGTCGGTAAAGAAAGTGTTTAGCTAGCTTACTTTTAAAGTGTCAATCTGTATAGAGGTGTTTTTTATCATTTCAGTTACAGGGTCACTGGGGCGTTTTTCATACGGAGGCTGTAAATACAGGAACACGATTCTCTCAGGCTTTTATTGGCAGAAACTCAAGAAATGGCCAACTTCCTCTAAAACATTGCACAAACTACTCCTATAAGCATGCAGTATGTCGGACGTCCTCAGGTTATACAGTAATGGGGATCAGAGAAATAGATAGATATTCATTATCACTTCCCAAGGGGGTGTTTTGGATTAAAGAGAAGGTAAAAATCCCCACCAGGAGCAAACTCTTTGTTAAATGCTCTTTATCTTTTGGAAATGAGCCGATTACACCGTAATTGCTGATAAACCTCTTTCGATCCACAGCAAGATGTAACTGCTTGGGCCAAGTCATTAATTTCTCGTGTTGCTTTTAATTTAGGAGATACGATGATACGCTTCCTAGTGTGTCAAAATGGGAGGACTGTAATAACTGGAGGCAGATACAATTTGTGAACCTTTCTCTGGTACGAGGAGGAGAAGAGTCTGCTGGGTGGATCTCCATGGCACAGTCCAGGGGCACGTTCTCTTCAAAGACCCTCTGAAGTCCAGGTTGACTGTGAAGACAATCTTGGTCTATGCTAGCACATCAGAGGGTAGAATCCAGCCCCAGCTGCCTTACAACAAAATCATTTTTCCATACTTTTAGAGCAGTAAAACCTTGCTGTGGGAGGAGACTTTGGCATCATGCTTTTTCTACGCTCCCTTTTCCAGTGCTGCTCCAAGCCATGGGAAGAGTCTGGCTCTTACTTCAGGTTTAAACTGGTGTGACCGGTGAACAAGTATGCCCAATAACTTGCTTCCTTCACAGAAGTGATGATGCAGGTGCCAGCATGGCTGTGGTGACCGCAACGTGGCCAAGCCCCCATCCCATTCTGGGTATTCGCATAACTAGACCACAGCACAGGCAACATCTATGGTAGATTGACAGCCTGTAGCTCTGCAGCCTTAGGCTGGCGTCAGTGCCCACAACCTGGAAGCAAGAGGCAGTTCTTTTCCAGCTTCCACCTAGCTGGTAGCATCTAAACCGTGACCTTTTGTGCCGTGCTTTGTTCCAGAGCCGATTTGTAAACGCTTTGTGTGTTGACTTCAGCTGGGAAGTCCCAACCACTCGCACCGTCATAACATTATCTTCCAAAAAGCCAACGACAACGCAGCTTTGATGTGTTTCTTTAGGAGCTCAGATGCCGTTGCATGTGAGGTATTATCATGAAAACCACATTATCGCAGTATTTCAGGGCCTTCGGGCATCTGATGTTGCCAATTGCCTTCACTTCTTGCTGGTATGTAATTTATCACCGGCGTGGCCTGCCCCGCTAAAACGTGCCCTTTGTGGGCAGAGGCAAAGCTAATACACTTTCAAAGCGTATTTGGATTGCTTCAATAAATCACAGCTGTCACTGTGAGCAGTTTTATCACTTGCCAGAACAATATGTTATCTTCATGCTTTTATGGTCCTGATACTACTCTGGGCTTCTATTGGTGTAAATTGTTAATGCGTCATAACTTATTTTATCAAACAAATTTGAGCAGCCCTGATGGTGGTTTTTTTTTTTAATTTTAATTTTCTTTAAATAGAGACTTTGCCTTGCTCTGTAAAGAAGGCAGCGTTTTTATGGGATGTGTTTTACGGTTATCATTGCTAGGTTTTATTATTAATTAGCCCTAAGAACACTTGCAGTTTGTTTTCCATTTGTTAATTTTCGTTCTTTTCAGCAGTTAAGCAGCTTTGGTTTGTAGCTCGTTTCCTACACAACAATCCAGGGCCCTGGTGGAGTCTCTGCAGAGAGTAGGACAGTGAGGAGATGCAGGAGCTTCCTCAGCTCATAGTTTATTTGCTGTCTGTGCAGAGTATCCACCAAACTAGTCAATTGTGTGGAATTAAAATAAAAAACGGTCTCAAATCCAGAAAGCAGTTGCAGAGAAACCTTCCTACCTGAGACCTGCAGGATAGCATAACAGGAAAGTCATAGTGTCACAGAATCATGGAACCATTTTGGTTGGAAAAGACCTTTAAGATCACGGAGTCCAACCGTTCCCCCAGCACTGCCAGGGCACCACTAACCCACGTCCCTCAGCACCACATCTCCACGGCTTGAGAACCCCTCTAGGGATGGGGACTCCACCACTGCCCTGGGCAGCCTGGGACAGGGCTTGACAACCCCTTTGGGAAGAAACTTTTCCTAATGTCCAACCTAAACCTTCTCTGGCACAACTTGAGGCTGTTCCTTGGGAGAAGGGAGTTTCTCCTCGGCTCTCCCATCTCAGCGATGCTCTGACACTAAATGCGTTGTTTCCAAGACAGACAGTAAAATGTCTCCTTTTTACAGCCATGCCTAAAATACCAGTGAATATTTATGAACCAATTTGCCATGGCGTCTCCCATGATGGGAAAAAAAGTGCTTTTCTTTTAATTGACGCAATAGCTCATTCCAGAATATGAGCACGAGATCTATAAAATAGTCAGGTTTTATAATTAGAAAATTGTTTATTTGCAGCAGATATATTTGCTAGAATGTGGAGACTGTATTCATCTGGTTTTTAGTTTGAAGAAGTTACGTTAACTGCTTAAAATCGAACAAACAAAGGAAAATTTATGGGTGTCGACGGAGTTCCTTGTCATGAGGAGCAGTCTAGAGGCATGACTTATATTTGCCCTTTTACGATGACAGAACTCAGTGTTTATTCTCAAGGTTTGCGCTCAGAACGAGCAGCAGTTGCTAAAGAACATTCTGCAGATACGTTTGCAGATCCTGTGATTTTCTCTTTTCAAAAATTTTTAGCTACACAGACACTTTTGGCAGCTTGGCACGCCAGCTACCACTTCAGAAACGCACGCTGTAAATTTTACATGGAGAGACGTTCCTGGCAGCTGCTTTGCGGTTTGACTTTGAGCAGCCCTAGGAGAGGTGTATGAAATGAGTTACCCCGGCCAGACCACGTAAGCAAGAAACAAGTGTTTTAGCCCAAGTTCAACTTGGGGGATGGTGCTGCATTAAATTCCACAACTGCATGTATAGAAGCGCAGATATACTTCTGCACACATGTATAGATCATTCCAGAGGAGCCAAGGATGGAGGATACTCAACGATTCTGTGAAAAACCACTAAGAAACCTCGCTCCCAGCCCAGCTGAGCCTGGGAGCTGGCAGCTGCCTTTCAGTGAGCATTGCAGAGCCTTTGCAAACCCTTCCAGGTTCATTTAAAAATGCCCGTTCGTGCTGGTTTGCTGGCAGATCTCTGGTTTGCAGAGACCTGTAGTTGAGACTCATGCTCTGGCAAATAAATAACTCTTACTATGGCCTCTTCCTGCCAGTATTGGCAGACTTTGGGCTCTGGGAATTCGGCCCTACCCTTGCAGGTGCTGACAGAGAAAGAGGAAAAAAAATCCTCTTTTTTGGGTCAGAGTAGGAGTCTTCATCCAACTGAAAATTTTGCAAAGCTCTGTATGTATCTCTCCGCAAATTCAGCGCTCAAAAGGTCTCCTCATATTAAATATTAGATTGGGTATCAGTTCTTTTACCGTTGACTTTATCAACAGGGTATGTAGCACTTCTCAGCGCTGCCGGATTTCAGAATGCCTCGTGAAGGAGTCACCCCTCAAAACCTTATTTTACAGCTGAGAAAACTAATGCGCGGGCAGAAGTAACGCGCTCAGGGCGCGCTGTGTCCCAGGCAAGCAAACAGCTATCAATATTTATGATGTACGCAAGAAAAAAAGTTCTGCTGCTGACTCTTAAATATACCTTGACCACATACCCAGGCTGAGCTTCAGTATTTCTGCTGAGTTGAAGACTCCCATATGTCTATGGTCTTTATTGCACGGTTTCTGTCGCTCTGGGTGCTTAGCTAGCATTGCTCGCCGAGCTCGGGATTCGCAAAAAACCTTTGGCCGTGAAGATTGTAAACACAGCTTTGCTGGGGTTTGCAAACTATTAAAAAGCAGCAAATGCTCCGTGGCAGCTCTGCCCCGGTGGTTTCCGAGAGCAGACATCACCCTGGAGAGACCCACCGCAGACAAAGCACAAATATTCAGGAGGCTTTCCTCTTTCCTACATTTAAATTTGTGCTACGCTTCGGGGTTTTGGGGAGGGAAAGTAAATTTTGCATCGACAGCTGCACAGTTGCAAATATTTTGAGGGGAGATAAGGGGATCAGGACTGATCCTGTGGGTTTTGCGGTGTAAGCCTGCATACAGCGCTTTCGCTTGACAGATCAGCCTTCTCGGGTCAACCAAAATATCCTCGTGCAGCGATAACGCTGGGCCAGCTATAGCGGGAGTTCTCCAGCTAAGGTGCTCTGCAAGTGAAAGCTGGGGGTGAGCGAGGGCAAAGAGAGGTTTGTTTGCGTGTAGCTGAATTAAACCATGTCTGGCTGAACATTTGGACATCTGTTGACCTCAAGTCTCATTCCTGGCTTGCTCAAGCCCACAGAAGAACCTGCTAGTGTGAGCGAGGCAGGGGCTGGCAGAGTGATGTCTGCCCGTGTCCCACGCACTGGCCAACTCAGCGGGCTCAGGAATGGGTGTAGAAACCGAGCAGACTCTTCTGAAGCCACCTCCATCTTCCTTCTCCCTTTTCTCTTTCTCCCGCTCTCTTTGGGCCAAGATTTCTTGGCACAGCTGTGCAAAAGAGCTTGCTGCTTGCTGCTGACAGCGTCGTATCTATTCGTTCCTTTTCTGAATACACAAGGAATTTGTGTCTCCAGGTGTTAATAAGCTTGTTTTCAAAAGCGCCATTAAATTCATTCTGGAAAAGGCAAAGGTGAAAGTTTACATCCACCGCATTCCCCTTTTATTTCTTCTTCTGAAAAACGTAGTTCATTTTATTCTGCCCACCCAGAGAAGAATTGAAAGTACATTTGCCCGTGATACGGAGAGAGGCATGCTTTGCAGATTGAGCTGCCTGATTTATCAAACGAGTTGATAAAACTATATGAATTAGTTATTTTGCAGATTCCATGGCCAATTAAAAAAAAAAATAAATCTCAAATCAAATTCCTTTGAAATGAGGTGATTTCCCCCCCCCCCAGCCCAAAGGCAACCCAGAAGATGAAACCAAAGCTTTAACTTGCCTGTGGACAATTAAACTGCTTTGTTTCATTTGAAGTTATTTTTTAAAATGTAAATCAAATTTTTGAAGTCTTAGAAGTTGGTAGTGTTCTCTTTGGAACGTCAAAAGGGGATGTTTTTACAATCCCAAACATTTTCGGCTTTTACTCAACTTTTGCTTTGGACTTCAAAGGGGAACGGAGGGTCTTAATGCTAACGATTGCTTTAGTAACAGAAAAGGTCTAAACCATTTTTCTTAACAGATCTTTTTAATTAAGAAAGATGAGAAGTAAAGTAGGGTCTGCTAGTAAACTGGAAGGGTTTAATTGCAAGATAAACACAACTGGGAGCACTCTGTGCCTGTGCCACAGAGGTTAAGTAAGTTGAACTCATCCCTGGTTGCCATTTGCTTTATTATTTGCCGGTATCTTTTGGCTTTCCTGGGTATTTATATGTTATGTTTTATTCACTGGGCCATGTGTGAATGCAGGCTCAGTCCCACCTTTGCCCCTCTTTCCAGCTTGTGGATTAAGCAGTGGCTGTGCAAAAGGCGAGCTGAGAAATGATTTGATTTCATATGTTGTAGAACTGCATTTTAGTGGAATGGAGCCTCTTTTTCCGCTGGTTGATTGCTGGTCAAGTTTTCCAGAAGCCTTTTAAAGGATGATAAGGATGAATGTGTCGGTATCTCTGCCACTGGAGATCCCTTCCTTCAAGGGGCTGAGTTCCCTGGCCTCAGTCCAGAAGTGTAGTCAAGCCTGTAAATCATTGCTCTGAAATCAAGAAATTGGCTCATATGCTTAGAAGTTAAGCAAACGCTCATGGGCTCTGCTGTCTGGGGGCCAGAGCAATCGCTGCGTTGCAGGCGAGTGCTCCTAATGTGGTGTAAAGCCGGTTAAAGTTGATTGCTAACCCCAATAGTCTTTGGATTGCGTTCTGCATGGGCACGCTTGGAAAAGATGAGGTTTTTGCAGTTGGACCCATATGGGCAGACATATGCTCCATCAGAGTCCTGTTGGCTTCAGTATCGGCCCTGCGTCTGTTTGCAGTTGGTGTTGCGTTTGTGAAAGCTCTCCTTGAGGCTGAGCCACAAAACAAAGCCCAGCTTGCAAGGGTGAGGAGCAGACATTGTCAGTGAGAATTTACACTGCTAGTGGTAATTTACCCCGGTGTGCCCTCAGTAAAACGCAAGGCAGGACGGTGAGCCGTGCATCACCAGCACACTGCAGCCATCCTTCAGTCCACAGGATGAGCTCTCGGGGCCAAGAAGGCCAGTGGTATCTTAGGGTGCATTAAGAAGAGTGTGGCCAGCAGGACAAGGAAGGTTCTCCCCCCCCTCTACTCTGCCCTGGTGAGGCCACATCTGGAGTATTGGGTCCAGTTCTGGGCTCCCCAGGTCAAGAGAGACAAGGAGCTACTGGAGAGAGTCCAGTGGAAGGGGTACGAAGATGCTGAGGGGCCTGGAGCATCTCTGTGCTGAGGAAAGGCTGAGAACCCTGCGGCTGCTCAGCCTGGAGGGGAGAAGAGTCAGAGGGGATCTGATCAATGCTGATCAATAGCTGAAGGACAGGTGTCAAGAGGATGAGGCCAGACTCTTGCCAGTGGTGCCCAGTGACAGGACAAGGGGCAACGGACACAAACTGGAACCCAGGAAGTTCCATCTGAACAGGAGGAAAAAATTCTTTCCTATGAGGGTGTCCGAGCCTGGCCCAGGCTGCACAGAGAGGTTGTGGAGTCTCCTTCTCTGGAGAGATTCCAAACCCACGTGGACGTGATCCTGGGTGACCTGCTGGAGCAGAGGGGTTGGATGAGATGATCTGCAGCGGTCCCTTTCAGCCCCCATCATTCTGTGATCTTCAGCACAGGGACTGCGCTATTCCATGAAGACTGCACAGTGACTAGCATGGTGGACGTTCACCTTGGGCTTGTGCTGGTAGATATTTCAGCAATACCAAGAGCTAAGTGATAGATCAATATGTGGGGCATCAACAGTTCATGTGCTTGGACCTGCTGTTATTTATTTGGGGGCAATTGAGAAAAATCCATCAAGGAGATCGAACTGGCGTAATGCAGGGATGAACCGGTTGAAATTCAGCGAATCTGGGTTTGTGGCTTGGATGGAAAATCTGATGCTGCTGGGTTCATATTTTTTCTTTCTTTGGATCACACTTAATTTTGCTTGGGTGGCTAGAGGTCCCATTGCACACAGATTTGCTCCCAAAAACTAAAGGATATTGTAAATAATTGTTATACTGTGGCCAGGAACTGTACAAGAGAATGTAAACACAGACGTGGGTATGTATGAGGAGTATTACCTGGGTACTGCTCATGAGCTACATGGAGGTGACCATATCTGCTCGAAGGCTTAACCCACCTCCTGCTTTTCTTTACATTCAGCACTCAAGGCTTGTGCGCAGTCAGCTCACGTAGCCCAGCTGATGATCAGTAACTTGGATGCTCATTGTCATCTTCTGATATCTCGAGCCCTGTCGCTCGTGTCTGAGGGTACTTTTGGCTGGAAATCACAGTGGTAAGTGCTGTTTTGGAAAGGCCAGGCTTGCTAGACTTGGTGGGGAAAACGAGCGTGTTGCTACCTGACCCGGGCCAAGAAATAGTTCCGATGCAATCACATAGAAAAGTCTCTCTAGAGGACTCTCTTGAGTTGATGTTCCTTGGCTGGTTTCATTATTTATACGAGCTCTCCTGGGCAGCCCTGTGCTGGAGCGCTGCATCACGCAACCTGGAGCCATCTCGTGCCCTTCATCCCTCCGCCAGAGCGGGTCGGAAGGTTAGAGCTCAGTGATTGCAACCACGGGGCTGCTATTGAACTTTTTTAGCTCTCCGTTTTATCCGGTATTTGTTTCCCACTGTTAAAGATACCTGTGTGCGTGTGTTTGCGTACCTAGAGTTAAATTAGTGACTTTTTTTTTTAATAAGGAGTTAAATTTAAACCGTGTGAAAGTTGGTACCAGCTACAGTATTGATGTTGCAGTTTTTAATGATGATGAACAGTTTTTAATAAGGGCTATGGCTAGATTCACATCTGGTTTGGTCTTCAAGCAGCAAAGCTGCCTGAAGAGGAACCCACAAACTCTCCAAGGAGTTGCGAGTCTCTCTCACAAACTCATCAAGAGATCTATTGACCTGCCCTTGGGTCTGTGTTAACTCTGGTTAACATCAGCTCCCTTCTGGGAGCAGAATGGTTATACTTGGTTTTTCCCTAGCTCTACTGGGGACCTCCCTGGTGTCACAAGAGCCAGTTTGCCCTACGTGCCTTAGCTCTGCGTGGGTGAGGAGGCTTCACCTCTCCTGGAGTAATGTTTTCCAGGTCCTCCCTGCAGGCATCTCAGCTGGCTTTGGGCATCTACAAGGCTCCAGCGTAAACCCTTGCTCATTGTGCTGGCCAAAGGGAAACGCTTTGCAGAGCCCATCTCCCCAGAGCCAGCGAGCCTGTTCCTGTGACTCCATGGAACGGCTCAGTTCAAAAGCATAAAACACTTTCCTCCTCTCTCTCTATATCACCCGTGTCATTTGCTGGCTGAGTGACTTTGGGGTTGGGGGTTTTTTTTTGGGTCTCCAATAAAATGCAGAAGCCTCAGATTACCAAAACAGCTGCACATGCTTTGTCTGGTTTAATGCACTTAAGTCAGGCTCCAGGGTCTGGGGAAGTGCCAAGATCTTGGATCAGCTGCTTTACTGGAATTACGCTGCTGTAATGGAGCCCTGCATTATTGTGTTGCAATTATTTTGGCTTGCAGCTGGCTGTTCCCTCTATATTTTCACCAAAGTGAGATAAAAGGATTTTGTCTTCAAAATAGAATTTTCTGTTCTGAGTCTTGCCGAAGCTTTGAGTTACATAGTCTGTAAGAGTTACAAAGTCTGTAAGAGGTGCCCCTCCGTTTGTCTTCAGCTTTATCTTCATGGAGAAGAGCAAATAATTTTGAAGAACGGGAACAGTGGTAAATGGTCTCAAAACATGAAATAGAAGTATATTGAAAAGGGAATAAAATAAGTGATTAAAGTGTCATGTAATAACATGGTTTTAGGTCCTCAGCAAGAACAGGTTTATTTTCAGCATCAAGCCACTTACCAGTAGCAAGTTGTTCTTGAAGCTGTCCCTATAATTTGGAAATCCTTTGTGAGGACAAGTAAAAGAATAGATCCAGGTTTTAAACTGAAGGAGAATGTTTCCCCAGCGCTATATCTCCTATATTTGTATCCATTCAAGCTCTTTTTGATGCCTATTTATACACGTTTCTTGTCAAATAACGGCGCGCTCGGGTTCTCCAGTTGATAGCGAAAAGTAAACTGAGCACAATCGTTTATCTTTGAACTGTTCAACTGTGCCCTTCTTCGTGTTCTTCTTAATAATGCCAGGTCTCCCAGGAGCACTCTCACGCAATTTTATCACATAAGCTTTTTGTTTGACCTTACCTGCTGTTCCTCTGGAACGTAGCAGGGGGGGAAGAAGCCAAAATGCCAGGCTGCCTTAATTAAAATTTTAGTCTCAGAAGATGTTAGAGTATGTGATTTCATTAGGTATATAATGAAAGTATTTAATCATGCCTCTTATTCGTCCGGGCTTTTTGCTTGGAAGTTGAGGACACCAAGTTGGTAACACAACTCTTTCAAGGTGTGGAAAAGTAGCTGAGGGTTGGGTATGGATCTTTAAGTGGTTCATAAATTCATTGTGCCCCTGATTTTGCATGCTTGCCCTAAAGGTAGTTGCTTGGATGATGAAGTAGAAGGCTCTGAATAACGGTTCAGTGCTCTTTGCAAAACCATTTCCCCCCACCACGGGACGAGCACGCATATAAATGGTTTTTAAAGGTAACGCTGTTCCTTGTCTCCTCTAGTTGGAGCTTGGCGTCATGGAAAAAGGGTAAAAGAAAACATAATGGATACGTTTTTGACACGTGAGAAGCTCTAAATCTCACGTGTGCTATGCAGTGTTTCTTTCATCGTTTCTCACTGGCATAATCTAAACCACCTTAACCAGAGGCTTCCCTCCACCCTGGTTTGGTTTATGTTCTTGAGGAAAAGCCTGTGCACAAAGCACTACCCTCCCTTTTGTAAAGATGTTCTTTATTCCAGTTTATATTAGACAAGCAGTGTTAAAAAATAGATTTGTGAGGCCCTGATCTCGCACATCCTCTGAACTAGGAGGGTTCTCGTTTCTAGGGACGTTGCATTAATTTTTCCCCCCTTTTGTTTAGCAGCCGAGAAGCGTCCCCAGTTGGCCATGTTGTCTCGAGCAGCACGTGAAGCCATCTGTGCTTCGGGTGCTCTGTGCTTTGGATTTCTACAAAGCAAGTAAAACCAGGATTTCACATAGGTTTTTGAGGAGGAATAAATGACAAGTTCAGCTGGGCGAGACAGATCCTCCTGCAGCAGCTGGGCACGACTCGTCGGATGGAGGATTTCAGAGCTGTTCTCCACACACCAAAAAAAGTCTTGTGTATCAGAGTATTTTCATCAGCAGTTTTTTTACCAAATCCAGCAAATGGGTCGCTCTGAAATAAGACAAAATTGCAGCAAATTTCTAAACTTGGTCTCTTCCTCTTCTGAAGCTGCACAAAGATATTTTTGCGCTCTTGATGTTGTGGGATTGGTAGCTTTGTAAAGCAGAGAGAGAAAGAGGAGGTGGAGAAGACAGACAAGCTGTGTTCTAACCACTATTTTTCTTCTTTCTCTTGTGAGAATAAATCTTCCCGGCTCATACCTCTGATGCATATACATGTTGCTGAGTTCCGTAGTGCAGCTGAGTTGGGCTCTTTCTCCGTGGGTCTGTTGATCTGTTACCAGGTTTGGGAAGCATGAATGTGCTCTTAGCAAAGCTACGGCCCGTTGAGGGACCAGGGAGTGACGATTCTGGCAGCAATTATGTGTCGAGGCTCTCAGTTCCAAACCCTGCAGTTTCATAAGCCCAGCTCTGCAGAGAACTGTTCGAGGCCCTGTCACTGTCATCAGTTTAGGAACGTATTAACCATGGTCTGTGTTTCCAGCGAGCGTAACTGGAGTGCCGCTAGCTGAAGAGTGCTTTGGGCTCGCACAGCTTGAAAGGATCGTTGTCATTTGGTTTTTAAATTTTGAGAACAAAACTGGCATCGTAGCCCGCGCTTTCCCCTGCGAGCTGTCCTCCTGGAGTTGGGTGTGCTTTTATCTGAAATGAAAGAAGCCCTCATTCCTCCAAGTTATCTGTTGCTTCTTCAGACTCCTTTATTTCAGGCATAGGTATTTTTGTTTATAGAATAGAATCACAGAATGTTCTAGGCTGGAAGGGACCTCTAGAAGTCGTCCGATCCAACCTCCCTACTCGAGTAAGGACATCTCTACCTAGGTCAGGTTGCTCAGAGCCCCATCAAGCCTGACCCAAGGATGGGGCCTCCACCACCTCTCTGGGCAGCCCGTTCCAGTGATCTATCACCCTCGTGCTAGAGAACTTTTTTCTAATATCCAGCCTAAACCTATCCTTTCCTAGCTTAAAACCATTACTCCTTGTAATGGAACCCTTTTAAATTACTCCTCTGTATGTGTGTGAAAGGTTAAGTTAAATAATCGCACAGTCTCATGTTTTGAGGGGATATTTAGCATTAAACTGTTGGGTGTTTGTCCTCCTAGCTCACGTGGTATCCAGTTCACACCCAGAAATTATCTGTGAAGGCCCGAGTGTCTTACTAGGGCAAGACATTTTTATGTGTATTGCTGAGAGAAAGCAGACACAGTAGGAGTGGATTGATCAACTGCAGCAGGTTTGGGTTGCAGCATGCCTTGGAATTTAGGTCCAAGCTTAAGCTACAGAATTGTTTACAAAGTGTTTTGGCTTCCAGCTGCACTAGATGCGGTTTAAATCTTCGGGCTTGTGCAGAAAGTGACACACCAGTAGGGAGACATTAAATAGTGTGTCTTCTGTGGGCATCTTCCAAGCTGCAGACACGTTGGGGTGAGGCTAAATCAAAGTCAGCTTAAATTGATAGCTTAATTTTATGTTTTCCATGAGACTTTCAGTCCATCATCTGTGTGGTGAAACTGGCCAGGTAATGGCCAACTGCATAATGAAAAAAAAAATCCTGATTTCCTCAGCAGCCACCCAAATCTAACGCATAATGCCTGGATGTGAGAAGCCAGTCTGAGGACAACACCTTGGACCAAGCAGTTTATGGGGAGATTTTCTAGCTGGCAATTAGGATGCTCATGCAGGAGGTGAAACATCTGGTTGCAATCCAGTACTCAAGCATCTCATGTGAGGTAAGGAACCCTGTAGCTGGGAGGGCTTTGTTGGGGCTGCTAGAAACCCCTTGCCCCAAATTCCTGCTCTCGGTTGTGCTGAGAAGGGATTTCGGTACACACCACCCAGCTGTCCTACACGTGAGGTTTCCCAGCCTGGCTTCCCTTCCTCGTATTTTACAGGTAACATTCAGGGTCTGTTTGAGAATTCCAAAGATTCTCTGTGTCAAGACACAGTGTTTGATCTTGCCAAAAACTTGCTTCTTTTTTTTACTTAGGGCTGGGCCTAAGTTTTAGTTGCCAAAAACTTTACTGACGTGCGCGTGACTCAGTTGCAGTTTTACAATGGCATTTTTTCTTTGTTTAGTAACTTACCACAGGTGTTGTACGTTTCTGTGGTTATGGAGGAAAAGCTGCATCCAGCCACTTAATACTTTACCTATAGCTTTTTTTAAAAAGGAAAGGAAAACAGAGACTAGCAAGATCGTGGGGACAGATGATGAGTGTATTCTTCAGCCTACAAAACGTACTGAGCGCTGCTCCAGCCAGGGCAAAGTAAACTAAAACAGGCCAGAAAAAGCCCTTAGAATGTCCAGTATGCCAGTACTGGGCTTAGAATATCCAGTATCCAGTATGTGAGCAAAGGGAGGAGAGACTGGGAAGAGGATCCTGTTTCACACGCAAAAGATTTGTTCTTTTCCTTGGAAGATAGGAGAGGTGTTGCGAGCTAACTGGCTAATATTTTCCCAAGTATTTCAAGTCTGGAACATGTAATTTAATGCTCTGAATAATCCTGGACGCAGAGAACACTCCAATCATATCTTTATTCCCAGAACTTCTTATTAAAGTGATGAATGTCTTCCAGGAAGATGTCCGTCCTCGTTTCAGAGGCTTTAGTGATAGCAAATGTGCTTCCTCTCCGGGTAAATTGCCCCCTTGTTAATTACAGGGTCTGTTGAAACTTTGAAATTGATTTCTAAACCAAGCAGTTTTATGTTTAACCTCCAAACATGTAATCTTATTATACTGGTTTGTGTTCTGTTCAAGATCCATCTACCAGCAGATCCCTCTTCATTTTTAGAATAAATTAAGCAGAGCAAGCTCATGAGGTGTCCCAGGGAGATGTGTACTTTCTGACCTTGGGTCATTTCTGTAGCTCTCTTCTCAGTTTTAGGGAGTCTTCTGCAGATGGGAGCCCCTGTGGCAAGCACAGCACTTGGGACTGGGTGCAGAACGTGTCACGCTGGTTTCGGTACATCTTAGGGTAATCCTTTGTGTCTGCCCCCAGAAGTGGTGCTTGCTCCCCTTGGCTTTTCCATGGGAGCTCAATTTGAGTCTCTTGCCGGGGCTCCCGGTGCAGTTGCAGCAGAGGCTGAGCTGGTCTGTACTGGAGTTGGAGCACAGGGCACCGTAAAAGAGCATGACCAGCCCAGTTATCCCTGCTGAGGCGTCCCGTCAGAATTTCTTTTGGCCGTTGCTTGCCTCAGCCGCTGCAGCGTGTTGCCAAGGTCTCTGACTCTGTTGAAGTGGTTGGAGTGCAACAAGCGCACAGCAAGATCTGTGGTTCAGGGCCTGCCACACTCATCGGCCGGCGTGCTGATTACTCTTTCCCCGGAGTGCTGATACACGCAGTACAAAGCCATCTTGCTCGTACATGCTTCAAATCCAGAATGAGCAATGAAACAGTCCCTCCAAACATGGATGTGCCGTTCATGAAGGGTGTGCGCTGAGGCCAGCTTTAACTACAGCGCTGGGTGATGTTACTGGCAGATGTGTAAGACCGCTGCGCTTTGTCTTTCGAGCTCCGTAGGCTCGTTAAGAAATTAAAACATTTGTGGGTCTCTCACGTGGTCTTTCTCCCCCGGGACGTTAAAGTGAGCTGACTGTCAGCGTGGCGATGCAGGCTGCAAAGGTCTGGAGAATTACCTTGATGGTATGACGGCCTCTTCCATTTCGACTGCAATCCAAGGCTCGTTTTTCCTCTGAGGCAGTCATTGAAATTCTGTGCACGATTTGTTCCTCTGGTTGTTTAACAATGTCTCTCATGTTTGCCCTGATTTAAGAAATCCTCCTTTGTAGCAGAGATAACATAGAGCAGGATGATATAATTGCAGTAAAGAGGCCCTGGAGCTTGCAGTAATAGGATGGTTCATCTGATGTGTGCTGCCATTAGAAAATAACCCACGTATGTATGTTCTCAGGGGACAGTAAAGAGGCTTTTAAGGATTACACTTTATGTAGTATGAAAGCTAATGAGCACAAGAGCAAGTATGGAGAAAGCCATTGCTGCAGAAAGCATGGTGCTACTGCCTGATCTCACTTGTGTCTCGACACCCATGTACCTCCAGAACATCCCATCTCAGCCCAGTCGGCTGCCAAGACTTTAGAGCACACCGTATTCTTTTCATTTCATTGAAAAAGAAGCAGCATATCAAAAGCATGGCAGAGCTGAGTGGCGGATTGGAACTGCTGCGTGCGTACCAAATAAATCGTTCAGGGGCAAGAGCAATCTTCGATAGTCTGTGCCCTCAAAAAAAAAAATTTGCTAGGGTGCTACAGTTTCATGATCATTGCTGAAGGGTTGATACGTTAAGGCTATCGGTTATGCATTCTCCCATCTCCGTTCTTTTCCTGGCCACTGTGCAAAAACATACGAAGACATCAACGTACAATAAACGCCGAAGGATCCGTTTCAAATGTTAGGTGGCATGCGGAGGCAGAGCTGCAGAATTTGGGCTGCAGAGGTAGGAAGTTCAGAGCAGCTGGTTTCTGATATTACCAACTTCTTGTCCAGATGGATTGGCACGTTGAGTGCCGGTTCCTTCCCCTTGCGTTTTTGGTGTCTGGCAGAATGGACTTGGGCTTCTTTGTTTTTTCACATCATATTCCTCTTGATTATACATCTTGTTGCAGGTAAAGAAATTCATTCATCTTCTAATACCATTCTGTGATGCTGTAATACTCTGTATCACTCCTCTGCACTACTGGAGTACGTCTTCGTACCGTGTCAGGTTCTTGTGTTCAGTAGAATGGATGAACTTGCATCTTTCTTCATATATTTGACATAGCAAAGGATCAGTCTTTGCTAGCAGGTGAAGTGAAGTGGCTTCACTTGAGTATCAGAGCCTTGAAGAGGATGCTGGATTTTGACCAAGTGCTGTACTGGGGTGCTGCAGCAAGGGCTGACATCCATAACTTCATTGTATTCCAAAGGGTATCGATGATAACGAAGAAGCCCATGAATATTAAGTGAGGAAGAGATGACAGCCAGCATCTTTGTAAGGATAGAAGCAGACCAGTAACCTTCTTAAATATGCCTGTTTCCGCCCACAAGTCAAGGGAGCAAATGGTCAAGAGACCACAGTCCCTCCTTTTAGGCCAAAGAAGTGACTTAATTCCCCTTAACAGCAAAGAAGGTTCAGAAGACAATGTGATTGGCCACCTCTGTGATGTTAATACCTCTTTGCTCCCATCTAATCACACTTCAGTTATGTGCGAGTCCACGTGAAGTATTTTTCTGCTTGTATTGAGGCCCCTCTGCGTGGTCAGAGCATTGTAAAGGGCTCGCAGAGGAAGTAGGAAAGAGGTCTTCTCCTGACTCTCAGGGGTTTAAGCAGGACTCTGCATGCTGGGACAGGGGTGAGTGGTGCACATCGCCTATGGGCAGGAGAAATTGCTCAAGCCCTTAAAGTGTAATAAGATTGTGCCGGCACTTCACGGTCCTACTCCATGAGCCCAGATCTGGTGTTCGATTGCATCCCCCAACTTAGCCTCACCTGGTCCCTGGTCCACCATCAATCTATTGTTCACCACAACATCTGGGACTTACTTTGACAGCCACGAGTGACATGAGATGAATTCTCTGTTGCTGCTTCCACTGTCAGTTGGCTTCTCTCTGCTTAAACTTCCAGTCTTGCAAATACCAGAATAGTAGTGCTAATTTTTTTTTATTTCTGTCTTTTCTTCCCTTCCCCTAATTGGTAGAAAGGCGCAGAAGAGGACTTGTGGTTTTTCTAGTGCTGTATAAGCCTTCCGTAAACTCAGTTGCAGCACTTCTGATGTCGGTAATTTTTGTGACTAAAAAATACGCTGACGCTGTGTTTGTGCATAGGAGAAGAGCAAATTTGAACGTATAATAATCTGGTGCATTTGGGAGATGTTGGGTGCTATATCCCAGCCAAGTTAATCACTCATGGAATTAAATTTTTCTTATTTTGCTCAGCTGACTGGAGGCATTAATCTCCTATCTGTGGAAAGGCATCTTTAATGCCAAAAAATTGATCAGAGATACCCAGCATTTCTCTGGCGTCAGAAAAGATTTTGAAGGAGAGGTATCAGTTGACAGCAGACTAGCAGAAACAGAGACATTTGTTACTTTATTTTTCTTACATAATGAAGAAATACCCAGGTGATGATTTCCAATTCGTGGAGTATATTGAACCGTGTACTGTATTCATGAATATAAATGGAGCTGACGTGACACGCATTTTTCATATCAAAATAACAGAGCGTTGCTCCTTCTGATAATTCCTCTTTGCCTGAAATCGCTTATTCTGAGAACACCACAGAGTTAATAGTTCACCGCATAGCTGCGTGTTCAAAAATACGAGTGCTAAAGGACACAGAGCCCCTGAAGGAGAAATTCTCTGTGGATTTATAATAACCGTGGCCAACTGTGTTTTTCAAGGACAGCATCTTGCTGCCTCTTCCCCCTTTTTCTGCAGAATCCTTCATCTCTAAACAGTAGCATCCTCCAGCCAGTCTGCTTCCACCTAGCAAGGCTCATCCTCACGTTGGACCGTGTCACTGCCAAGCAGGAGCATCACCTCCATCCACGCTTCTGCCTCATGAGCAGCTGTGCCCTCCAGATCCTCTAGATGTTGCCCATTAGTTGTAGAGGAGCCATCCCAGGAGAAAACCTGCAACGTTGTGGTGACTTGGAACACAGAGCAGGTGGAAACAGAAGCATCAGCTTCTCCTTGTGTGTCAGCAGCGTTCCCATCCAGGAACAGGGAGGACCAGACACTCCTGAATTTGTGATTTTCCTCTTTTACCAGACACAAATGTAGTAGGGTGGAATAGGACCCTTAATATGCTGTAATTGTATAAAAAGCCTTGCAGGTAGGAGCCAGTGTGTATACGGATGGTCCTGATCAAATAAAGCCTCCTGCGTTACCAGGAACGTTGGAGGGTAAGATAAGAAATGTGACTTGAAAAAAACCTGCCAGATTAGACTGTGAAAGCCAAGTAGTGATGCCCTTGAGGTCAGTGGGAGTTTTGCCTTTGAGGAAGTGTCAAGAGGATGAGACTCTTGTCAGTGGTGCCCAGCAACAGGACAAGGGGCAGCGGGCACAAACTGGAACCCAGGAGGTTCCATCTGAGCACGAGGAAAACTTCTTTGCTGTGAGGGTGCCAGAGCCTGGCCCAGGCTGCCCAGAGAGGTTGTGGAGTCTCCTCTGGAGACTTTCCAAACCAGCCTGGACACAATCATGGGCACCCTGCTCTGCGTGACCTGCTGGAGCAGGGGGGGTTGGACCAGGTAATCTCCAGATAAGTCCCATCACTTCTTTATTCCCCTTCAATTTTCACTTCCAGTGATGCTCCTCGAGAAACAGAGCAACCTTTTGATGAACACAGGGAGAAATGGTTCACTGTTCCTTAGAACAGTTTTAATTTTGCCTCTTTAACGCGAAGACGTCTTTCTTCTTGCAGGTTACCAGCCTGTCCTGCCGAACCAGCAGCAGGGGTTCCAGGGTCTCATGGGAATGCAGCAGCCTCCCCAAAGCCAGAACCTGATGAATAATCAACAGGGAAATCAGGTGCAAGGCATGATGGTGCAGTATCCAGCCATGTCGTCTTATCAGGTACATGCGAGCCGTGAAGGAAGAGTGCTTTTGTCAGAGAGGGCTTAACTGAATTAAGTTTTTGTATCACAGAATGGTCTTTGTTACTTCATTAGGATGGTGTGTGGCAGGAGGCCTCCTGATAAATACGCTTCTAAAGCAAATTGGTTTCTTTGCTTCCTGTTTACGTATTCTTACTGCTCCTGATTTTCATTCGGAATTGGGAATGCTTCAAATGAACTATTTATTACAGCCTGCAGTGCAGGTGAAATGTCAGAAAGGCTGAAGGAATTATACTTCTTCCTGTGAAGAAAATGAATTAAAAAAAATGAAGCGCAGAACATTGTTCTTTTTGTTTTTTTTTTGGCTTGTGCAGTATTGTTTCCTGTAAGGAAGTTGAGGGCTTTGCCTGATCCAGTTAAAAACCAGTTAAAATAACTCATCTGTGGAGAGTCTTGCCAAGGATCTCACTGTAAGGAAGAAATTTTTTACAATGAGGGTGATGAGACCCTGCCCAGGTTGCCCAGAGAGGTGGTAGAAGCCCCATCCCTGGAACCATTGCAGGTGAGGTTGGCCGGGGCTCTGAGCAACCTGCTCTGGTTGCAGATGTCCCTGCTCCCTGCAGGAGGGTTGGACTAGGTGGCCTTAAAAGGTCCCTTCTCACCCAAAACATTCTCTGATTCTGTGTCTTCCTATAATAAGCTGTAGCCAGGTAGATTTAATTTAATTTTTTTTTTGTATGTTGGGTTCTGGAGAGGGGGAAGGCAGTGACTTGATTTTTACCAAGCCTGTAAGTCACCCAGACTTCCTTCCCTAAATTTATACCTGTTTTCTGTGAGATATGCCAAGAATCCGTGAGTGGTGGCCTGTGCTCCTGTTTCCTGCTGGTCCCTCTGGAAAGTTAAGAAACTAAATGACATCTGGTTCATTTATTGGATTGCTCTGATTGAGCAGCCATTTGCCTTTTCCCTCGGCAACCCCAGTAGAAATGGGAGAATTGCTTGGGGGTAACATTTTCCCCTTACATCTTCAGAATTACTATATTGACAATGCGTTTTAGAGGTTAATGATCAAGTTTAAAGGTTTAGACCTTTCAGATGACCTGAATATACCAGGATTGTATCTTCTGTTTGCACTGATCCCAGAAATTCATGCTGAGCCAGAGCGTGACAGAGCCACCGACAAGCCCCAGGAGCAGAGGGATTTCTCTTTAACCCTTCTCTGAGAAAATCCTCAGGGATGAGAACAGTTCTGAGCAGCAGAAAACGACCTATTTTGACAGAACATGTTGCAGACTCCAGTTCAGCTGGAAGGAAGACAGGGATACTTGGCACCGGCTTTGATTTGTTTAGCAATTACAGGTTTTTTTTTCCTGTGCTGTATTCCCTATTCTCCCTTTCCGTATTCCTCCCTAGGTGCCAATGACCCAGGGTTCTCAAGGATTGCCGCAACAATCATATCAACAACCACTCATGCTACCTAATCAATCAGGTCAAGGAACACTTACAGCCACTGGAATGCCTGTCTACTGTAATGTCATACCTCCTGCCCCACAGAACAACCTACGGTTGATCGCCCCACACTGCCCCTCCAGTAACGTTCCGGTTATCTCTGCCAGCTGCAGGACAAACTGTGCGAGCATCAACAGTGCAGGGTGGCAGGTCAAGTACTGACACTGTGGCTTAGCGTGGAACGCACGAGGGGAGCGGTGCATTATTTGCCGAACAACTCATGGCCTTCAAACGAAGAGGAACACAACGGGATGATGAGCAGTTGGGGACGTGATGGTCAGCGGAGTACGGAAGTACTGACTATGCTCAAGTGATTTGCTGCTGGAAAAATCTGTAAAAAAAAAAACAACCCTAAAAATAAAATAAATTTTGAAAAAAAAAAAAAGTTTGCTGGTTAATGGTGCATATTTTTGTCATGTCTGCTAGGTACGCCTTTATAGCTTAGCTAGTGACATGAATTCATTGAGGTAAGATTTTTTCCTACCACTGAACACCACTGTGTAGATTGTAATATCCCCGATTCGGATTAGTTTTGTACTTTGTGTTGAGTTTGTGAAGCTAAAAGTATTTAAAAATATAATAAAATCACATTGTACCAAAGCTGTAATGGAAATGAAAAAAAAAATAAAAATAAATGAAAACAAACAAACGAAAAAAAGAATTACTGAATGGAAGGAATAATTTATATACACTATAGAGTTTTTTTATGGATATATACTGTATTGTAGTGCTTAATCACAATAAAGCTATTTGACCTCATGGAGAAAGGTCATGTTTCTACCACCTGCGTGGTCTCCTCTCTGTTTCTGGGTGAACTCCCCTTTGTTTCAGGTGAAGCTCATGGGGGATGATGCTTAATGGCTTGTGGAAGTTCAGTGCAAAGCCAGTGTACCTGTATCTTAGTATGCGGGACCGTAACAGCAAAGACCACTTAGAAATGGTAGTGTAGCCACCCAGAAAGCACTCCATGAATGGTGTCCCAGATCATCTCAAACCAAACTTTTCCAATCCCTAGGACCAGTAATGTCACGAACACAATTTGCCACAGTTACAAGCCTCTATCTGCTAACTTAGACCTGTTGAAGAGGCCAACCATCAGCTGAGTATGACACAGGTGTCCTGTCATATCCCATCCACTGGCTGGAAGATCTGTTGCTGCTGAGGTAGCAACCACAGTGCCCAGCGATTATTCTGTTCTGTAGAGATACTCTATTCAGTTATTGCTACTCCAGCTGTAAAGCTATTTTGCAACTAAACCCAAGAATCTCTTCCATCATGTGCAAGTAGTGGGGATGAACAATATATTGGGGTTTCTTTGGCTCTTAAAATATGCAGCGCAGCGGTTTGCTGGAGATTTTTAGAACCTTTTCTTGAATTCCTGTGGCGTTTCTCATTATTACATCCATGTTCACTCCAATTCCCAGCTTGTTCTGCTAAATTATTCTTGATTCATAAATGCTGCATGGAGTTCCTCATTCTGCTTCAGCGATGACAACGCTCACGTAGGAAATGTGTTTACCGGGCAGCAGCCTGTGTTGTTTTGCACTGAAGCTGCATTTTTGATCACCTTTAAAATAGGAGTTGAGCCCCCCCTAGAATTATGCATCATGAAAAAGCCTGAGATCCTTCAGCGCGTAAAATCTGCATGTGTCATAGTATGATTTAGGTAGACGCAAGACGACTGTAGCCTACAATGCCCTCGGCCGTTGTTAATCTGACTGGAACAGCTTTTATTTTCCCCTTAAGAGAGGCCGCATTTCCTTCACACACTTCAGCTGTGGAAGCAGGAAGTGGAAGGGCTACGCCTGTGTTTAAAACAAGTATTTTTCATTCATATACAATAAATACCTTTCAGGGCTCAGTCTTTTTTTTACATCCGTGTCTTAAAAATGTGGCGTTTCTGAATTTCAGAGGACTGAATTTCATAGGGCTAAATCCAGTCCGATGGGACCATGAGAAAGCCAAACACGATTTTATGTAGTGTCATCACGATTCATTTGCTGAGAGACAGTCAAGAACACGAGCAGGTAAACAGACACAATCCACTCTTCAATTAGAGGTGAAATGCCTTGGGAGAGCAGACTGATTGATTATTGTTTCTTCTTTTTTAACTCCAGATGCTGCACTTGAGTTTTGCCTGTGACCCTGAGCTCTCATTTCTGTTGCCCTGCGTTGTACCACTTGTGTCCTTTTACTGTTTCATATGCTGTGGAAGGTTTTCTCCTAGCACTGCTGTAGTTACCCGTAATTGGGTTTGTTGCTGCTGGGTAACTGATGGCTGAAGGAATGGTTGTCCTTCTCTGTCAAGGCCCCAGAATCCAGCAGGACGGACCTGCAGGTGACCTTGTGCAGGACAGGCTGTGTGTAGCCAGGCTGATGGAGAGGAGGGAGCGTAAAAATCGTAGAATCATAGAACGGCTTGGGTTGGAAGGGACATCAAAGATCATCTAGTTCCAACCCCCTACCATAGCAGGTTGTTTCCAACCTCCCGCTAGACCAGGTTGCTCAAAGTTCTCTCCATCCAACCTAGCCTTGAACACCTCCAGGGATGGAGCGTTCACTAACCCCCTGGGCAATCTGTTCCAGTGTCTCACCACCCTCAGGGTAAAGAATTTCCTTCTAATTTCCAATCTAAATCTCCCCTCTTCAAGTTTGAACCCATTACCCCTTGTCTTATCACTACAGGCCTTTATGAAAATCTCTGTCCTTGCAGTGCCTGGAGTTGAAAGACCTTTTGGTGATCACCATATGCAAGTCCTGTTTCTTCTGTTTTCTTTGAAGCCCTACTGTTACCTCGTTGATCTTCCTTCTTGCCAGAGAGCTATGAATGAGTTTCCTGGTAATAAAAAATATCTGCTCTCAGCATCATAGATGACAGCAAGCTGGGCTGTAGGTGCTCCCAATAGTGATGGGGAAGGGAGTCCAAAAGCAAAGCCTAGGAATCTTGCGTCTGTAAGAGGAATCTTGCTGCTTCTCACATCCTTACGGCATTGTTGATCATGTGCCCTTGGCAAACAGCATGTCTGATGGCCGTGTGTTGCCGTGATTGACCTGTCTCTGCCTGTTCAGTGACCAGCTGGTGTAAAACACAGACGTAGCTGTGGGCGCGGAGATCCTGCTGACTGATGTCTCTCAGCAGCACCTGCCTGCTGAAATGAGACTTCAACTTTTTGTGTAAAATTGAGCAGCTTCAGGAAGAGGTCACAGCCACCCACCCCAGAATGGCCTACATCTTCTGATTGTCTCACTCTCCAAAGAGTTTGGATCTCCTTAGGCATAGGAGGGAACTGAATTTGATCTCCCTCAGCTATGGAGCCTGCCCTAATTACTAAGGTATCATATACATGGGGGAGATGTCTCACGTGGTGGTGGTGCAGATACTTGCTTTATGCTGGAAGATTTTATATTTAAAGACAAAAACTGACTAATTCTCTTCCTGTATCAAGCACAAAAATTATTCTCTGATTTTATTTTTTTTTTAATCATACAATATTTTAAAGTCTTTCTCCTCGTTCATTAAGAAATATATTCTGAGCTGGATTGCAGAGGAGCCTTCTGCTGTTAAAGCAGTGATGGTTCAGCATTGTCAGGAGGTGAGGAGAAGGAAAAAAGAAGTGATCTGCAAATACATGTAACAAAAAAAAGGGTAGCTGAAGCTCAGTGCTTTTTTCTCAGTCCTTTGAACTATTTTGTAGGCACTCTCCATCAGAGGAGTCCTATTGACTCACCCGGCCACACTTAGTTCCAGCAACCCAGCAATCGGAAGTGGAATGATTGACAGGAGATGCTCCTCTCTTGGGGGGTTCCTCTGGTCGCAAGGGGCTTGTTTTTCTCTAGTCTTCCCTTGGAATTGGGCAGGCTCGGGCGGCTGCTCTGGGGCCGCCCGGTTGTGGTGCTGGGGGCTGCTGGTTGCATTTTTCCCTTTACCTCCTGCTTTTGGTTGTATCATGCTTTCTCCTTCTTTTTTATCCAATGAAATGGGTAGAAAGTTCTCCCAAGGCCCTGTACATATTTAATTTGCCACCGTTCCTTTTTAATTTATATTGCACTGAGAAACCAAAGAGGCACATGCTGAATTAAGCTGGCTGCATCGGGGGGCACTGATCAGCCTTTTGGATGGGTCTAATTCATTGGGGCTGTAACTGGCAGAGGCTTCACCTCCTAACAGAAGCCAGATGCCATTTGCTATTGTTTTGCCCTCTGTGCTGCCCAAGAAACGAGTGATTTCCTTCTAAAGCTGTATTCCCTTACGTTTCTGTTTCAGTCTGTGGGAGCAGCACCCTGTACTGAAGGAAGACTGCATGAGTTATCCTGGCAGCAAGGAATGGAAAGGCTCAGGGAGGCTGTAGCGTGCCCAGAGCATCTTGTTTCCTGCCCCGTTAGCTGCTCTATAATGTGGCGGCCTATGTCATGCTTAGCCCAGAGACTGTGCTGGGCCCAGAGAAGCTCACAGCTTCCATACTTGCTTAGCTCATGTTGTCTAAATTCACATTTCTGGTGTAGGACATCACCATCTAGCCTTGGTCAGTGGCCAGCTTAGGGCAACCATTGAGCCAAGCTCTGGCTCGTGCTGCTTCTTCAGCTTTAGGGGTGCCTGCTCCCAAAGCAGGGCAAAAGATCCCCATTTCTAATTCAATTTCTGCCCCTGGTTTGCTGTAAGAATGGGCTCTCTTCCCCGCTGTTCCTTTCAGAGAAGTGGATGTAACGAGCCCATGAGGCAGTGGACTGACAGTTAAATAATTAATTAATGCCACACAGTATTTCTGAGGGTGGTTGGCCCAGCACTCAGTGAGTAGCGTGAACTATCACTGTCCCGCTCTATGTTCTGCAGAGTTGGGCTTTGAGTTGAATACTACTAAAAATACCACTTTCCAGTGCGTGTCAGAGGAGGAAATCAACCCCCGCTCTTGTGGCTCTTTTTACAATATCACACCCCCTGTGGAAGGGGATGACTCCTCATTACCTCTCCTGATACAAGGATGAGGAGACAGTAGAGGAAAAAAATATGCTTATTAAGCCAGCAGTCTCCAAATGAAGAAAACAAGAGAAGAGCTTTTTTCCCCCATCGAGTAAATAGACAACCTGTGGCACTCCTGGCTGCAGGATGTTAGGTGTGATTTCAGAAATGAGTAGACAAGGTTAGAGAAGAAAGTTGTACTGAAGGCTGTGAAATACAGACAGCCCATGTCTAGTCCACAGAGGCTTAAAGAAATGTCACCATATCATTGCCTCATTCTTCAACCTTGCCCCAGACACTACTGGGAGCATTGGACTGGGGATGAGCATCTGACCTGACTGAATATGGCAGTTCTGTGAAGCAATATTCATTACTCAATACTTAATGAGCAAATAAAAAGGAAAATTGATGTCACCTGATAAAGTTCACCCCATAACTGGGTTGATTTTTTTGGGTTTTCTTAGTGTCACTGCCTGCATGAGGAGCTACACTGGCCCTTAGACAGCTGCTGGTTCTGCTCTTCAGAGGAGGGTTGAATACCATGTTGAGGATGAAATAAACCTTCCCCTGGGAAGTGCCTCATGATCTTTTCATCATCTTTCATTTCTTCTTTGTAGCATATAATTGTTCCTTATTGTTGGAAAAGTTAATTACGCACAAGCGACGCTTTTGTTCTGAGAGCTCTTTGCTGTTGTTGATAATAGTAGAAATATTTTTGTTCAGGTGGCATTTTGTATATAATCAATTATTTCATATCAAAAGTCCTGGCTTTTCTGAGCATCAGGTGTAGCTGCTACTAAGAGTGGGTTTTATAGTGTGTTGTCATTGGCCTGTCAGGGGTTAATTGATGGAGGAATTACAGGAATCACTTGCAAGAGAGCACCTGAGATGAGCTTTCAAGCTGCAGAACACCAGGTGTTCTGGGTAAACCTATGAATGGTGCGTTGAGAAGCAGGGTTGAATTCTTCCCTGGTTTGCATTCGGAGAGATCAGCTGCAGACCTGCCCATGCTTAATGATCCTCGACACCTCGGATCCTCCTTGGGTTTTTTTAAGGAGTAATTTTGGAGGCTGCAGATCTAGGGAAGTAAGTCAAAAAAACTTTGCCTTTTACGTTGTGGGTACAGTTTTACAAAAGACAGCTGTGAAAAGGAAATGGAAGTGGAGGATAACGCTCGAGCATCTGTACTGCTCCCCAGTACAGACATTATCTCCCTTGAACTCTACTAAATATATCCCTTGAGGAATGCTTTAAAAGGTCCCCTCAAAGAGTGCTGTGTGTCTTGAGATAAAAAGCAGGCTTCAGAGTTCCCAAGGATTTTTTAAACCCTGAGGGTGAATCGCAGGGGTGTGAATCAAGGCACTTGCCATACCCAGGTTTTGCTTGCAGATCTATACTAGATCATCATGAAAACTGCTTTTAGCCATGTGGAAAACAGAGGTACATGACGTCCTTTGGTAATTTCTGGTTTGTAGGCAGTAGCCACTGAGTGTGGTAGGAAGACTGGGTAAATTAGATATAATTAGTAGACAAGATTGGACATTTTCTACCTAGCTCCCTTTTTGTTCTCACCAGGATCAAATCTTATGCCAGGTGGAGCTCACTGGGGAAAAGGGCTTCTGAGCGTGTGTGTGGGTGAGTAAAAATGTTTGTGACAGAGGAAAAAGAATTGTTTGGGTTTTTTCTAAAGCCTTTCAGTAAAAAACAAAGGTTTTACAAAATTTCTCGCTCCCGTTTTCCAAGCTAAGTGTTGCTGCTTCTCTGGGACACGATGTCAGGAGGCGTGCGGTCACGGTGCGGTCCCTTGATGTGCAAATTTTCATGCAGTTATTTGCACAACAAATCCTATCTAAGAACTGAGGAGGGAATAAATTGACACTGAGATCAAACCGTAAATGGTAAATCTGGACAAATTCTGCCTTTGAGATAAAAAGTTCTCAGGTACATTAGAGAATATTTCCACAGGGAAAAAAAGAAATTACTTCCAGCACTTCAGACTGTGCCACCCATGTAAAGGCTGGGAGATGGGACCTTGAAGCGCTGGCTGTTTGTAAGCTTTTGTCAATAACAGTTTGGAGCAATTCACACAAACACTTGCAGTTAATCACATTAACACTAAGGAAAACGGGGGCCAACCAGCGCTCAGAACCTCCCTGACCCAAATTTTCAGCGAGGTTCAAGTCTCGCCCACGCTTGTGCTCGAGGTGAGGTTTCTCCCGTGCAGAGCAAGCAGGGCCGCATTTGCATGAAGCTCACGTGTGGCACTTGAACCAAGCTCCTGGGTGCGTTAATGGCCACTCTTTCATTTTGTTTCATCTGTGCAGATGAAACACCGAGACATACGTGCTGGAATCCAGAACTGCTTCAGGCATCCGCAGTCCTACTTCCTACTGGGTGCATAAGCCTGTTGGGCAGCATATTCCCATGACTAGGCTGTGCACAGCTTGATACTTCTTTTATTGGCGTGGATATCTGAAAACCACAAGCCACAGGGCTCGCTGCCATCTTCCACTAGGCTGAAGTTGTCAGGGAGTGTTCCAGCAGCGACAAAGGGGTCCAAATTATATGGGACGCACTCGGGTAAATCGGGATGCTTGGATAAATCTGGATCCTTCCTGCTGTCCAGAGGATAGAAAGGGGTGGGGGTGAAGGTCTGTTTTAAGTATTCCTTGAACAGATTTTCTCTTCCCAGTCCGTTGGGACTTGAAGATTATCTGCAGTTGGCATGTGGTGGAAGGAGTTACTGCTGATGTGCAAATAAAGATGTTGCAAACATCAGAGCTGTCACACAGCAGTGGAATGAGCTCTGGACATGAGGCGCTCACACAGCATAGGAAAAATTCTGATCTGAGAGCTGTTGTATTATTTATTCATGTGCTTCTGTGCTCCCCTGGACTGGAGCTCTGTTTTTTCACAAGCTGCCTTGCTCCACAGCAGATGTTCTGAGGTACAGAACTAGGAGCATTGCCCCTCTTTGCCTAAGAAATAATTGGGGTTTAGATCGATTTTTTTTTTAGTGGGAAGGCTAATTGAACAGATGTGTGTGTCTGGTTAGCAAAAATGTCTGCTAGGAGAGCAACCTGATATTGTCCAAGTACAAGTGTGTAAGGGGAAGCTGCAGTTTTTTCAAACCACTCATCCAACACAGAATCCTTCCGGTAAAACTGTAATTTCTGGCCATTGTTCTCATCAGTAAAAGACAGGTTTTTTAAAAACACGGGGTGAGGTTTAACTGAAAAGGTAGCGGTGGCTCTTTTAAAACATTTTTGTGCAAACAAATATGCCTTTCTTGTGAGAACTCAAAATTTCTTCTGCATTCAAAAGCAGCAGAAATACCTGAGAGCAAGCTGCAGTGGAAAGGGCTTTTTGCTCAGCTCTGCTGCAATGAGTTCTCTGGATGCTAGAAGAGAAATTTTACTGCATTTCCGCTTCACCCCTTCCCTTCCTCTTTGTGCTGCCCAGTTTTTTCATAGTATCACAGGATTCTAGAATGGTTTGGGTGGGAAGGGACCTTTCAAGGTCATCTCATCCAACCTCCCTACAGGGAGCAGGGACATCTGCGACTAGAGCAGGTTGCTCAGAGCCCCGGCCAACCTCACCTGGAATCCTTCCAGGGATGGGGCAGCGACCACCTCTCTGGGCAATTTGTGCCCCTCTTTTAATTTAAAACCATCGCCCCTTGTCCTGTCACAACAGGACCTACTACAAAGATTGTCCCCATTTTTTTTTAGGCCCCTTTTAAGTACTGAAAGGCCACCAGAAGGTCTCCCTGGAGCCTTCTCTTCTCCAGGCTGAACAAGCCCAACTCTCCCAGCCTGGTCTCCCAGCAGAGAGGTTCCAGCCCTCCCATCATTGCTGGGGCCTCCTCTGGCCCCGCTCCACCAGGTCCATGTCTCTGCTGTGCTGAGGACTCCAGAGCTGCCCCAGCACTGCAGGGGGGTCTCACAGAGCGCAGCAGAGGGGCAGGATCCCCTCCCTGCCCTGCTGCCCACGCTGCTGGGGGTGCAGCCCAGGAGGACGTTGGCTTCTAGGCTGCGAGCGCACGTTGTTTGCTCACATCCAGCTTTTCGTCCACCAGTACCCCCAAGGCAGATAAGCCAGTACTGCCGGGAACTGGGGTTAGAGGAGCTCTGAAACATCATACGCAGAAAACAAATGACTTGCAGGTTCAGTGAGAGAGGTGTGATGGTGGCTAGTTTTTGGGAGCACGTGAGGAAGTTCAGAGCAGATAAAATGCTGCTGTATGCTTTGGGCATGTGTGCTGAGCCCCTGGGGATGAACGTGGCAAAGCTTCTGAAGCTGCTGGCTGAAATGAGGAGCCTGCACTTGTGCTCGCTTGTGAAGTTGCGCCAGCACCAGCATGCGAGACGTGTGCGACCTGATGCCAGCGTGGCTTGCAGACGAAGTCATACCCCGGCTGCCTGTTCCCTGTGCCTATTATGGACAGTGTGGTAGTGCTCTTTGTGCAGTGGAAGCATGAAAAAGCCAGCTGTGGCCGCACACAAGGTGCCAGGGAGGGCATTTCTAAGATCAGCAGTATGTATAAGATCAGTAGAAAAAGGATGCCTGACGCTCTGGCACCCTTGAGATCCAGGAGGGAGATGAAACAGATGCTAATAACCACACTCTGGGACTGCTTCTGTGGGAGAGGACCGATCTTTTGAGCTCACACAGCAACACAGGCAGAGAAGGCACCATTAGAGATTCTCAACCCATGCTGCCAACAAAGAATATTTCTCTTTGCTGCTGCTTTCATTAGAAGAAAAGCTATTATCCTCGTTTTTTCATGATAAAGACATATCCTTTACAGAGCTCTGTGAGGATGCAATATTCTAGCGTGGCGTGAATCGCTCTGTGCAAGTCCCCGTCCCTCTCTCTATTGACAATAGGGGAGCCAAGATAATTAGTGCAGCTTGACATCTGACTTCCGGACAGCGAGAAGTGGGATAAGTTATACCTGGGGCACGGAAATCACTCCAGGCAGACCAATGACAGCTGCCAGATTGCCAACACCCTGTGCTGACTACTGTTAAAACATACCCCTCACTACCCCCAGTATTTTACCAAAGTGGAGCACAGCCTTTTAAAAATGAATCAGTGCGCTGCGCCTCATGGGTTGTAGTTGGAGAAAAGGCCTGAAGGTCTGGGATGCTCTCTCACAGAATGATTTACTTCTTTGGAATTAGTAAAATCTTGGGACGTGACCTTTGCCGTTGACAGATAACAGAGCAAGGGCTTTCAATTCAGTGTGCTGTGTCTGTGGAGCCCAGAACACCAAGGGTCACCACTGTCCTGGTTTTCAGCCCATTACCCACTCTATTTCTCCTCAGCAGTCATTTATCTGTGTCTGTCTTCTCAGGTGGCTGGCAGCTTGTAAGAGAATCTAGGTCCTGCGCCAGCCTACGCAGGAGTTAAGACCCTGACAGCAGAGCCCCACATTGCTGGTGGCTTTCAGATAGCAATGAATGTCATCTGTGGGCCCAACTGCCTCGACAGATGCACATTCCTGTCAGTCAGCTTTGGTTCACAGCCACACTTAGCTTGCAAATAGTGCATAATGCCAATGGCCCTAGACATGCAGCTATGTGACCTTCTGGTCACTTGTGAGGACCAAGCCAGCCATCCCGGCATCTGTGAAGCTCAGAGTCACGATAAAGCAGGCGTCCCGCTCAGTGATTTGCTGCGACACTTAATCCTGTATTTGTTTCTTGCTTACTTCCAGCAGCCAAAGCGGGCATTCAGAGCCCCCCCGTGCCTGTGGCGATGGAATCTGGAGCTGCATTTCAGCAGACGGCGTTGCCTCCTCCCAGCCAGCACCCATAACTGCTTGGCAAAGTCCAGCGCTGGAGTAAGCTGATACAACCAGTATAAATATTGCACGGGCTCAGCTTTTAGAAGAAGCAAAGTGCTCTAGGGGATGGACAGAACAACTTTGCCAGCGTTATTTTTTCCAGTCTCTGTCAATGTAGATGTGTTGTCCCCAAAGATGTGTTGAGGAGTGGTGTCCTCATGGGTCCAGCCCAGTTGGAGGTTGGTGGCAAGGCAGGTCTGAGAGGTTTCTGCACAGGCACGCTGCTGGGCTCCAGTTGTGCCTTGCTTTGCTTTTAAACATAAGAGCCCTAACTTTAGCTCCCCTCAGAAATGTTAGACTGCAAGCTTGGGGAGGTGAGAGCTGCGCTGGGACACACTCGTAACTAACGCATTAAATGCTACTAAATAAGGTAGCAGCATTTATTTGCCCTTTGTCATTTCCATCATGAGTCTATAGGAAGAGGTAGGACATGTATGGAAGTTGTTTTACACCGACATGAAGTCCTTCTGGAAACCTCGCTAATTAAAACTGTGTCGTGTTTCGGTTCTGTTATGTCGCTGCACATACAATAGTGGCAAACACCAAAATCAGAAAGTGTAAATAATTATATAATTCAGTGTTGTACTAGAATGCTTTTTATTTCTTGATTCATTTTAATTCCTCCTCCTTATGTGTGCTTTCTTAGCTGGGCGTTTTTCTTAAAATACCATTGCACATCAATTCGAAAGGGGAAGAGTTATGTTTCAAGCACATCTCTGAATTTCTCGCTGAATTCTGTAGATTTAAAATTCACAATTTTCTAAACTTAAAATGTTGGGGTATGTTCTTTCTTTTATTTTTTCCTTTAAAACAATCTTTGCAGATAAAAAAATGCTCTCAGAAACAGAATCATAAAATTGTTTTGGTTGGAAAAGGCCTTTAAGATCATCAAGTCCAACCGTTCCCCCAGCACTGCCAGGGCACCACTAA
Source organism: Eurystomus gularis (assembly GCA_013400335.1). Taxonomy (NCBI): domain Eukaryota; kingdom Metazoa; phylum Chordata; class Aves; order Coraciiformes; family Coraciidae; genus Eurystomus; species Eurystomus gularis. The sequence continues at coordinate 648,203 of VZZY01010626.1, forward strand.
CCCATGTCCCTCAGCACCACATCTCCATGGCTTGGAAACCCCTCCAGGGATGGGGACTCCTGTATATATATACACACACATACATACTTTTTTTTTGGTTATCACTGAAATAAAGTTGTCCAAAGTTTGGAGTGTAGAAGGGCCTGAGAGAGCTGAGAAAGCTCAAAAAAGATGGACAGATCTAATTTTTTTTTTTTTTTTTTAAAGTTATCACAGCTCCAGTGAAACAAATCAAGTACAGCTTTAGAACTTCCCTGCTTGAACTTCCCCTCTCCCCCTTCCCTCTCCCTGGGGTTTCTGTTTTAGAGCTCTTGAACTGATTTGTTGAGGCAGATCAAAGGATAAAGTATTTCTCAGCTGGTCTTATTTCTCACACTGGATGGTAGTGGCAGGAGACAGGCAGCTCATTACAACTGGGAGAGCGCTTCTTGTGAAACCAACTTCGTTATGGCTGGTAAGAAAAATAAGATTCTGCTGCAGCCATAGTTCAGTCTCACCATCACAGAAGTAAATTATGTTAGAATGAATAAATAATGTCACACTGCTTCTCATTAGGGTATGAGGCTGAGTATTAACATGATGTTAAATACATCTGAACCGTGCCGTTTCTGTCTGATACTCTGAAGCCTTTGAAGTACATCTTGGGTTTGCCCAATTTCAAGCATGTTTGCCCTGTACTTGTCCCTTTCCTTCCCTCTTCAGCGAACAGAGAGGCTGGGGAGGGGGTTTGGCACCTCAACAGCTTGAGAGCCTTCTCCAGGTGCTGACTGCATACTCTAAGTCACCAGGAAGTGTTGGGTCTGGCTCTGATTTCAAGGTGCATGAATATGGTTGAACCCAGCTGTGGCTCCTTGTTTTTTCCAATATCTCATCACGGAGGCAATAGTATAAAGCAGGAGGCTCAGAAGCAGGCAGAATCCAGGTCTGCGGGCTCCAGCTGGAGAGCAGCTCAGAGCAGGCAGGTCAGGAGGTTGCCTTTTGCTGCAAACCGAGTGATCTTTTCATGAGCTCGTGTCAGACAAGGGGCAGGACAAGCTTTCTGCCTTTGTTCTTTCCCCAGCACAAGCCCTTAATGGCCTCAAAACCAGGACAAGACCCTGCCTTGTCCTGACCGGGGTCAATGCCATGTTGTGCTCCCAGCTATGCAGACTTCACAGGTAAGGCAGCGGGAATGATGGCCGCGTCCGGCAGCAGAGCTGGTTTGTGAAATTAGTCCCTGAAATAATTTTAATCTCAAAAAAGTGGAAAGAGGAGAAGAAAGAGAAAGGAAGTGACCCCACTAAGGCCACAGTTTAGTGGCAGTGATAGGAACCGACCTCAGGTCTCCTGATGCCTATGAAATCATAAAGAGTAGTGTTTTTTTGTGGAAATACAAACCTAAGCATGAAAACAGAGGAAATACATCCTGAAAAGGACTTTCTGAGTCAAGGAATCCTGTCCAGAGCACTGTGTCACCCCGTTGCTTTCACTCATAGGTGACTATAAAACCATAGAAACATTTTGTTTCCCTGTGCCTGTTTGCACAGTCTGGAGCCACGGCTATCCAGTGCTTTGAGACCTGATATCTAAACACCAGGCAAGATTTTCTGAGGTGACTGTAGCACAGACAGATTTGAGCTGATATTAAACATGGATGGTGGGGCCTCTGTAGCAACAGGGGTTGATTCAAATCTCTGTTTTTCTCACTGTGTTTCATAGTTGGTGCTCAGCTACCTTGAGGGCACCATTTTAAGTAGCTGAGCTGGGCAGTCTGAGGCTTGAAAAGCTGTATCAAGAGCCTGGACCCATTTAATGCATTTTTGTTTGTCTTTCCCACTTTCCCAAGCTGAGGATTGACCCGTAGGCAGCACCCTGTTGTTTCCTGACCCCTTTCTGCTCCACAAGCGCTTCTATGAGGGGCTGAGCAAGGGAACAAAGATTTTACCAGCAGCAAGTGTGCCGGTGTCCCTGCACAGTGCCACTCCAGATCAGAAAGAGGTGGACAAACATCTTATTCTACTGTCATGCTTTTGCTCATGAGCTACAAATTTGATCAGATATACCTCACCAATGAACTCTAAGAAGCACAAAGTCTCTATTCCACAAACGCCCTTAAGAGCTTTGCTATTATTTCAAGGGGACTTGGGCTTGCTACTCCCTGATTAAGTCTTGGCTTTGTTAGGCAGCAGCTGTGGGTTACCTACAGCCATTGGTTGGGGTGATGGGGCAGCTGTGTATAATTGATCGTCCTGATAACCTTCTTCTCTTTCTCTGGAAGGAAGAAGTAGTTGGCTGAGCAGAGTGCTGGGAGTCAGTCCTGGTGAGTACTAATTTGGCTTACTGTTGTAATACTCTTATCTCAGAAGTTGTGATTGTTTTGGATTGGTTTCTGTGTTGGTACGAGAGAGGAGCTTTTTCTGCTGTAGTGAACAGGGGAACTGCATCAACTGGTTGGTTAATATTGTGAAATGCTTTGAAGGGGGTAACATGGATGCTGGGGAGGTCAAACTGTGAGCGGTGGTACAAAGTTCCTGCATATCCTAAAGCTCTTCCCTGCCTTTCTTCAAAGTTGGGTCCCCACCTTTTTCTCCAGTTCCCCAGTCTTCCTCTTACAGCTCTTAGGAGAACTCAAGACAGAGTATTGCTCTAATCCTATGACTGTGTAGCTCACATTTATTTTGCCTCAGTCTAGCTGTGGGGCAGAGCAACCAGCTGCAAAGAGTTACTGATGTCTGTGTAGATGGTAAATGTGCTGCAGTTGTGATGGGTTTGGTGGGCTTGGTCACACAGAAGTGTCTGCACAGGTATTTCTATAGGATAGGTGCTAAATAGGACCCACAACTACATCAGCAATATATGTGCTTTACATAAATGTGTACGTTGCCCTTCCTAAAAATGTTCTTGCAATGGTGACCAGTAAAAAAAAGTGGTATTTGACGTCTTTTGTGAGCAATACTTACTGCTTACTAGCAGTGTTCTAAAGTTCCTTCCTGCTTGCTGGCTTCCCACAGAGCTACATTGGGTTTTTGTTTTGTTTGCCTCTCTCTTGGGTTTTTGTAACCTTCTGAATGCTGGCTATCTTCAGCTTTTCATGACAGGGACTGGCTAAAGTAGACGCAGAACCTTCACTGTTAAGCACATAGAGTTTTGACTCTTCCTGTGATTTTTGCTTCCTGCTAGCAGAGAGATTAGCAAAGGATATAAAAAGAACTTTAAAGCCGGCTTTTAAAAAACACAAAACCCATAACAGTAGATGCTGTTACGACCACGATCTGCCAAAGCTGCACAATTTTTCTTCTTCCTTAGGATCTTTCAGACTGTACTAAAACCAAAAGGAGCTCAAAAATGCCACCATGTAGTAGCAGAACAATCCTCCAGTTTATCAGACTCTGGCATTATTTTCCAAATGTGCTGCTTTTATTGGATGTAGGAAGGCTCAGTGTTCTGTTCCCTTATCACACAAGTGCTAGTGGGTGCCCAATTATCCCATCAAAAAAAGAGTAGCGAATCCCACAGGTTAGGATGACTTGAGCTAGTTAACAGGTGTTGGAGGCGAAGGTGGTATTATTACAACTTGCTTGTTTTCTAGGAAGGAAAACGTGGGTGTGAGATTGCTGTTGGAGAACCTCAGCTTTTTTTGATAGGTAAAAACTTCTGTACTGAAGCATTGCAAAGCTAATTTCAAAGATAATTCACCCAGAAACAGCAGATATTGTGTTGCTTCAGACAACCTGCTGCTTCCTCTGTATGTTAGATTGCATGAGTGATTAGAGAATTGAGGCTGCAAATCTGTATTTGCTTATTTCTTGCACATGTGCTCTTATGGCATGGACTTGTATGTTCCTCTGCCGTGTGTTTATGGATTATGCAAGTCCTGCATGTTTTATTGTGTCTTACAGGCAATCTGACCTAACAAGAACCACTAAACAGGAGGTATCGTGGCAATGTTTCAGTTAATATTGTCTTCTCTTTCTGATGTTGCAGCTAGTAATTGCTTTACACAGTGGAAAATTCTGTAGCTCCGGTGAGAGGTTGATTGTGTGCATTTTACTGTCGTGGAATGATTTGTGGAAGATACTTCATTGTTTATTTCTGTTTTAGTCCAGAAGGACTTTTTAAAAAATCGTATGAAGTGAAACTGTGGGATTTTTGTCACATGCTGCTGTTGATGATCCCAATTTATAAGCAGATGTCTGGAAGAAAAAAATGATACATTTAGACAAAGGCATCGTCTCTGGTTTGAAAACCAAGTTTTCCAAACTCCCCTGAGCCTTAGATCCTGAGAGGCTGGCAGAGTATCGTGGAGAAGGAACAGGATATGTTTTCCCAGTCTTCTATCCTTCCTAAAGTTTCTTCTGTGGGGCTCAGTTGAGACAGAACTAAGTGCTGGATTGACTTTGCTCTGATCCAATACCTCCTGTCTTCTCCTTTAGTCTCTGCAGGTACCAGGTTATTGTTTAACTGGCAGTAAGCTCTTTGTTCTAGGTGAGATAACGTGATATGAATCTTGACACGGAGCCTTTTTTGCTAATCTATAAATTTTAGACTTTCTTCATACCGCCTTCTGTGCCTGTAGGGCATCTAGTTAAAAATATATGAAACCCCATTTCTGAGCAGGCCCTTCAAAAATGATTATTTACAAGTTCATGAGTCTGAAAATTATTCTCCCAGTAATACAGAATAGCTTGTTTAGATAGAATAGCCGTACGGATGGTTAATAGCTTCACCCACCCAGACTAAGGTGGCAGCTGATAAAATAGGAGCTGACCCATTTCAGACCTCATTGTATTTTTGCCCTGGGTAGCTAGCAAAAATAATTTAGTTTAAATAATATTGCTTTTTTTCAACTTAATTCCTAGCCTTTTTGTTCTACCCAAATCAGTAAGAGGGAGAGTCTCTAAACGAGCCTGTTAAGAGTGACCTTGCACTTCAGGGCTCTTCAGGTGGGTTTAATAAGTCAAACCATTGTTTCTCTCAGGTGTTTTGGCCCTGTGCAGATAACACGGGCAGTTAGCTCTGGGTTCAAAGACTTCTCTCATAGGTACTAGCAGCTATCAGGAGTCACCTGTGTACAAACTTGTACTGGGTGAAAGTAATATGCAGGGACTTGGTCATTTTGCAGAGTTATTTCAGAACACTTAGTGGTTTATGTCAGGTTATTTGGTGTAGAATTTTCAAATTGTGGGTTATAATAGAGGAAGTTGGAATCACAATGTTGTACTTTGCTATTTTGAACGGAATAGTTTGGTCTGGACCTTTTATGAGAGGGTGGTTGTTTTTTTGGGTCATTCCTCATTTTATGGCTTTTTTGGTTTTGCTGCTGGTGTTGGTCTTTTTTCTGTTTTTATAATTTAAATCAGAGTGGTTTTGTGAAGCAAAGACAATATGGAGATTCTGGAGCTCCTTGTGTAAAGCAGAACTGTATTTTTGCCTGGGTCAGAGGAACATCCAAAAGAGGATATCACCAAAATGAAGGGCCTACAGCTGGCTCTTCTCTAGGGACAAGTTTCCCTTGTTCAGGGTAAGCAGTTAAGGTGAAGCAAGGACAGACATAGGCCCTGTGGGAGGGAAGAAAGAGTGGAGAAGGGGAGTCTGTTGCTGCACAGGATGTGACTGATACCCCAGCCACCTCCTTTAACCAGGAAACCTGCATGTAGGTGATGCAATTCAAGGACAAACTCTTCTGGTTGTGGCTGTTGTTCTAAAAGTAGTCTCATCTTTGGTGTTTTTATTTCCCAAGGCTACTTGAGGTCCTCCTGGTTGTACCTTTGCATTCCAGGTGAGAACTGGGGCTCCTCGGCATACATCTGTCCTGCGAGCATTGTTTTGTGTAAATCATCCATGTTATGACCTTAAATATTTTCTATAGTAGTCATAAAGCAGAAAACGATAATCTAGTTCTCATCCAACCATCTGCCTTATAGAAAATGAGCGTGTCTGTAATTGGGCATGAAGAAATTTAAATTGGGCCATCAAACGGACTGCATCTGTTGTTCTCATTGTTATTCATTACACATTGCAGCCACTGATATTGTGTTTTCATTAATTTTTCTATTAACTTTCCCCATCAATGTGATTAAAGATTCATTAATCTGGAGCAGAGTAAAACAACCTGCCACCCTCTCCCCTCAAATCTGAGAGCAGAACAAAACCTTCCTGCATCTAACATTGGGCAAATAGCCGGCTCAGCTTTATAAAAATGAGATCTCTCTGAAAACAGATATGTTAGTGAAGGATTAGCTGTTCAAATGGTCAAGTCAAACAAGACATCATCGGGGCTCACTTTCCACCTCCTCCTCGTTTCACTTCTCTCATCTGCAGTTTCACCAGCCTCTAGATGGGAGTTTAACTTGGTACCAATTATCTTGTGCCAATTATCTATGTATTTAATTTGGTCATGTAATTGGCAGACATTTCCAACTTGGCTAATTTTTATAGGCTATGTATTTAATGTAGCTGAAGGAATTTTTTTATTCCTCTTGTTATGGCCTCTTAAACATACGTGAGCCCTCCTGCCTCTATCTCTGACTGTTTTAAGTGATGTTGCCTTTAAGTTTGAAGAGTACTTGTTCTAGCAGCTTGTAAAGAACAGGAAAATGATGGAAATAAAAGTTAGAATGCCTCTAGACGTGGGGTGCCCTTGATGCCTCTGAAACATCTGCAAAAGGTGACCTCAGTCTCTATATGGACTGACTTTCCTGGGAACAGGGACCTCCAGGTCCTGTGGTTGGTACCAACCCATTTGCAATGACATTTTAATAGATCGACGTTGGGGTTCTAGAGAAGAAATTAATTTAAGCTACTGTAAGGCAAAAATGGTATAACCTGGGTCTACAAGCAGAAACAAGTGAGACAATAGCTGGCTTTCTAGCAACATATTCTGCAAGTTACCTTGAGTTTCACCCATCTGAAAAGCTCTTGGCTGTGATCCATGTCTCTTGCAAAACTTCAGATATTGTTTTAGATATTATTTTCATCAGGTTTGGGGAGAAGTCTCTGTTGTTTTCTCCTTGGAGAGGCCTTCAGCTTTCAGAGTTTGTAATTCATAAAGACAATATTTAATTAAGGCATCAGGAGGAGGTAAGTGAGGAAACTACTTGTTTCTTGCACTTTTTGTTCCCAGGTGTGCTTATTGTCCCTGCTTAATTTTGAAAGCAGTTAAAATGCAGTTGTCCTCTGGACACGGCTGTATAGGGCCATCTTCTGGTAAGGCAATAAATAAAGCTCTTTATTGAGTGTAAAGAGCAGCTTTATAAGGGTGCTCGTGTAGCCTTATGACTGGGCAGTAACTGGGCAGTAAACACCGTTTTATACAGATCAATAAATGAGACCAGTGCATGCTCCATGTTCCCCTGTCTTAATAGAGATACTTATGATGGTGGTCCAACAGCTTTGAGGGGACAAGATCTGCACGGGGAAATTATGTAGTGTGGGTGACTTAGAGATGCAGCAGCTCTCACATTTCAGAGACAGACCGGTCTGGATGTCAAATAAACCAGGCCACACAAAAAACCCCTCAGCACTAGTGAAAACTTCTGAGTCTTGCCTATTTGAAAGCCTGTTGGAACCAATAGTTTTAAACTGATGTTGACTGAATTTATATTCTGTTCACTTTGCTGTGTATTTTAAAAATACTACTCTTAAGAATAATCTTGTATAATCTTTCTATAAGCTTACATACTTGAAGTGAGGTCCAGAGTTGTGTTTTTATACCAATTTTTCATCCCAATTTTTTGAGAAAAGCATGAGATGCAGGTACTGGGAGTACTCAACTGGAATTTATTTGTCTGCTTGCAACAGTTAAGCACAGCAGACTTGGAAGAAAGATGAATAGTTTTATCTGAATTTACACTACATTGCTAATGGTGAAGGAGAAGAATTGTCTGGAGACTTCTTAATTTCATCATAATTGAGTACTGCAGGAAAGGCTACACAGACTAGCTCTGGCCAAGTGAAAATGCCAGAGAGGTTGATTTATTTATATATTTCTATTCAAGGTTTTATTTGATTTGATGTCTGTGGGTACATTTGGCACAGAAGCAGAACACTTTAAAGTGATGTGCTATTAAACTGCAAAGAACAACAGTTTAAGGCAGAATTGAAGAGATGAGATGCAAACAAAATTGTTTACAACTCTGAAGAAGCATCTAACACTTGGATAATGAAAAGTGAAATCACAAATTTGAGGAGGAAATATTGCAGTCAGTAGAGATACTGGCTCCCCTGGAGACAAATCAGTAGGAGTTACCTGTATTGCCCTTCAGAGATGTGTTTTTAGTCTTTCTTGCTATTTATGAGGAAAATGTACTATCTGAAAATCACATGTCCAACTGTGACCCTTTTAACAAGACTCTTTGCCGGAAATGATGTGCTGTCTAAACCCTGGCTGGACCATTAGGCTCTCATTCTGTTCATATTCTATGTAAATACTATGATAGAAGATGGCTGCATCAGAGTTTAATACACAGCTGTGCAGGGAAGGAGCCCATCTCATGGAGCAGAGAGGCAAGGAGGGCAGCCCAGTCTGTCACAGAATAGTAGTGGTTGGAAGGAACCTCTGGAGATCATCTTGTGCAGCCTCCTAGCTAAAGCAGGGTCACCCAGAGCAGGTTGCAGAGTCCGTTGTGAGTGGCGTGTTGATGAGGGGTGCAGTGTATGGTGAACCTGGAAGTTCACGTTGACTAGAAATGAGCCCGTCTTCAAATTAAAGGGTTTTGAAGTTGGTATCCAGTTGTTGCTGTGCATAACTTCACTTGGATTGATTGCTTTTCTGTGTGGAGCTGCAAGTGAAATAAATGCTGGTACCTGACTTATTGCGGCGTTTTAACAGACAGTGAAAGACAACCTGGAAAATGCTTCATCTTTTATGTCCATAAACTCACCTCTACTCCCCCATGCTTATTCATCCCCCTTCTTAGGATTTTAGCAATCCAATGCCTACACAATTATGTAACTTAAGTGCAGCATAAATTATCTCTTTTACAGCTTATAAGGAGGAGCACAAAAGGACTCCTGAATTCACAAACATTGTTTTTGCAATTTCATCAGTTGAGAGCAGTATGATGAGTTTATCCAACTCATTAACTGAACTGACCCCTGAAGGTTAATGTAGAGTTTCTGAAAGTGCCAGAGCCATGAAGGAGGGAGAGCAGCGTCAGGGTGTCTATGGCATGTGCAACAACTCATTGCCTCTGTGCAGAGAGGGCTGTGGGGTGGGATTCAGTGGAATGACTCCTGTGTTTTTCCAGTACTTCCTGAATAACAGAAAAGCTTGTGCTCCAAAATATACCCCTGGTAGTAAGTGGCTTCACCTATTCTCCTAAGAGCCATAGGTCTGAAACCTGAGGAATGATACTTGTTACAGGGAAATGCATTATTCAGTGAACACAGAAGAAATAACACACCACATGTGAAATAATAGCTGTGGGTTAACATGTCATTAATGGGTCAATGGCAGCATACAGTGAGTCCTTCTCATCCCAGCTATATTGGCTTCAGTAGTGCAATTTTACTACCGGCACAAACTGAAGTGATTTATCTGAATAGGAGGAGGAGCAAGCCAATGCCACTAGAGGCATGTGCCACATGGTGGATGTTTCATGAAGTACCCAACAAAACTTTCAATGCAGAAGATATTTCATTCAACTTGAAGCTGACTCATCCGACATAAGACAGCAGTGATCGTTTGCCATTCACCTGGGAGGCCTGTTGGTAGAGAAGAGGTACGCTACCTGCTTGTCCTCTAGCACCCATATCCCTAAAAATACATCTGGACCTTCACAGAATCACAGAATGGTAGGGCTTGGAAGAGACCTCTGCAGATCATTTTGTCCAGCCTCCTGCTCCAGCAGGTCACCCAGAGCAGGGTGCCCAGGATTGCATCCAGGCAGGTTTAGAATCTTTCCAGAGAAGGAGATTCCATAACTTCTCTGGGCAGCCTGGGCCAGGCTCTGCCACCCTCAGAGGAAAGTGTTTTCTCATGTTCAGATAGAACCTCCTGGGTTCCAGTTTGTGCCCCTTGTTGCCTCTTGTCCTGTCACTGCGCACCACTGACAAAAGACTGGCACCATCCTCTTGACCACTGCCCTTTAGATATTTATAAGATCCCCTCTGTCTTCTCTTCTTCAGGCTAAACAGCCCCAGGGCTCTCAGCCTTTCCTTGGCACAGAGATGCTCCAGTCCCCTCAGCCTCTTGTGGCTACGCAATACACCATATGAGGCCTCACCAGAGAGAACAGAGAACCTCTCTCAACCTGCTGGTGAAAGTTTTGCAGAAAGAAAAATTTTTCTCAGAAAACGAGGGTTTTCTTGGTAGAAAGGAAGAGGTAAAGTGCCAACTGTTCAGATGGCGCACCTGCTTAAAAGGTTTCTGCCTCAATTCAATCTGCAGAGAGCAGGGGGTGGTGTGGGAGCAAGGAGAAGCAGCCGGGAGCAGGAAGGATGCGATGTCTCCAGCTGTTTGAAGAATTCCTGCCATCAAGCACATAACTGAGGTCTGCAGATAGGCTTTGTAAAGTGCACTTCATGTTTATCTCTGTTTCACTTAGGCTGGTGTTCAATGCTGACAACAAGCTGTTCTGTAGTGGCTCTTGTTATTTTCCCAGACAGCACCCTTAGGACTGTATAAACGGCAGCAACAGGAAAAAAATATTGAGAACATCATTATTCTCTAAGTGAGTTTCTGTTGTTGTTACAGAACTTGGAGAGTCAGGAGCACTGAGACTCATAAAAATGTCTTTGATTATTAGTTGTTATGATTTCATCTTTTTTTTTCTTCTTTGCTATGTTGGAAATGAGGTGGGATCCTGAATGAAACATGCATTGAAGATGATGGTATTTCCTGGAGTTTATGGAGCATGTGCTGCAACATAACTTGGTATAATATGTCTATGTAGAGTGTTTGGGAATACTCGCTTATTCCACATCTACCTCCAATTGTATTTATGTAATTTAGAACCAGAACTAATTCCCAGGCAAAATCTCACAGGGCTCAAAGTAAGGAAAAATGTTGAAGAAAGGCACTTTTTTTTTCTCCTTAAAACCACAGAAAAAAGATGGCATGCTGTTTCTTTTTCATTCCAGATTCAGAAATATAATAACATTCTCTTCCATGCAAAATTCAAATGTAAAAAGTACTTGCTAGTGCATCTACCTGCTTGTGTTTCCAAATGTTGTGACTATTATTTAAGCCAACTTGTGATGATGTACTTATTGGCCAATATTACTGATAGTATCAGCATAACTGGCTTAAGAATTTTATTTTCTGCTTGCAATGGATTTATGTAAGACTTATAATGCTGAGCAAGCCACCAAATATGTTCCTGAGGACAGAGCTTTTTTTTTTTTTTAACTTAATGGCATGGAGATGGAGGAAGTTAAGGAGAGAAGGAGCTGCCCTGTGTGATGTGGGACCAGCCCTGCTCACGGGCAGCTCACAGTCTCTTGAGAAATAAGTCTTGAGATTTCCCTTCCTCCTCACAGGTCTTAATGCACCTTGTTATCTGATTGTGCTTTTATAGCTTCATTGATGTCATATTTAGGGATGTAGTTAAATAATTACACAAACTCTTCCCGAGGCAAAAGAGCAGACTTATCAGGTCTGACAGATGCTCTTGGGCTCTTCATCCTCAAGGAGTTAAGAGCAGACAGATCTTTCGCTGCATGTTATTTCCATGTCAACTGAGGCTCTGTATGTGCTGCGGTCCCTCTCATGGGGCCTTGCAGAGAAAGGGGCTCAGACCTAGAGCAGTGAGCAGCCTGTTGTAGTCTGGTTGTATGAACTGCCAGCTCATTTTTATGTGGGCAAGTGTCTGGACTGATAGCTGCTATTATTTGGTTATAACCAACCTGAAACTTCAGTCTTAATCTCCTCTTGCAAGTTAAACTTCTTCAGAAAAAGGTGGTGGCCTATCTGTATATTTATTTCCAGCCCCCATCTTGCCAATTATTCAGGCTTGGTCATTAAAATCTTGTCTGTAACTGGAAAAAGGCCTGAAGGCAAATCTCTTCAGGGTCTGCTTATCCAACAAAGCAGTTTGGAGACTCTTGCCCTTGTAGGAAAAGGGATGGATCTGAAACCAAAACTGGCACAAGTATGTCCCTAACAGGCAGTCAATTGTTTAGGGCACAGAAATAGTTGGCTGTGCTTCTGAGACTCATGAGACTGTCTGCAAAGCGGTGGTCAGGCTTGTGAGAGCCAGCCTAGAGAGCTTCTGTGATGTGTCGCAGACATCTGTAAAGGCAGTTCCCACTCCTTATCAGCAATAAATTGCTGGACGAATGTTAAACCTGAAGAAATATTATGGCTGCAATTTGGGGTTGTGTTGGAAGTTGCTTCCCCATAAATTTGGTGTAAAGCTGTAAAATTTAGCTGCCCTTACCATAGCTTGCTAAATTAGCTCTGTTTTCCTTTAGGATGACTGCAGAAGGAGTACAGATTGAGCAAGACCTTCTCAAGCTGTGGGTTTATTTGTGGTCTATATATCTTAGGCTCCTGTAGACTTTGCAATATTTCTTTGGAAAAAAGCTCTCTATGGTCAGCAGTGAGTTATTGGAGGAGGGGTTCAGAACCAAGTCAGCAGTAAGTATAATGGATGTTGCAATGGGTCCCAGGTCTCAGCGAGGTACCCAGCAGAATGAAAGCTATTGACACATGGTACTGGTCAATGTTAATCATGATGACATAGGAGAAGTGGCCAACTGATTGCAAATCTTATTGTAAAGTATGGTAATTGCCATTTCTATAGGTATGCAGAAGGTGTCCTGACTAGTCCACGTGCTCTTAAGTATTCCATATTTAAATGGATATATGAGAGAGGGGACTTGTTTTTTTTATTATTATTTTCCGTGGTCAAAAACATCATCTTGTTGCCTCCTGCAAAGGAAATAGGTAGTTAAGGTGCCATAGAGGCTGTGCAGGGGCTGCTTTTTATGATGAGGTGTCAACTGAAGGTCAAGGCAATATTTCTGCAGGAGTTCATTAGATAAAGTGTTTAAGATGATGCTTCTTGAAGAAATCCCTCTAGCTGGGAAAGGTCAGGTGATAAGGGGGGGTGACGCAGTGGATACACTTGGCTGTATGCGTTTGAGAGGAGAAACTACACAACTGGAATTTGTCAGAAAAGGGGAAATTAGAACTACAGCATTAAAGAAAAGAGTGAGCCAGACTGCTGCAGGTTTGTTCCTGGAAGAGATCTTGAGGGTACTAAGAAAATCACTGTTAAGCCCTGGAGGTGCAAAGCAATTGTTCTTGACAGACGAGTACAAATCCAAAAATGGCAAATATTTTGGGAAATGGTGCTGTAGGGCCTCAGAAAATTGTCCCACTTTGTTCAGGGTAACAAGGTGGCTGCTGTGGGAAGATGCCTTTGAATGGCTGCACTCTTGACTTAGTGACATTAAGGTATAGTACAAGAACTAAATGATGCCACCAATGAAGAAGAATGAGATGCTGCAAGGTGGTGCTAATTGTGCCTCAAGCTCAGAGTAGAGAAGCACAGTGGTGGAATTTCCACCTGGAATGCCCAGGGAGGAGATGACATGCTAGACCAAAGTAAATAGAGCTGAGGCAACTCCCTTGCGGGTGATTTAATATGACTAGCAGCACTTGGTGGACATGGTTGATGCCTGTAGCCCACCACAGAACAGTCACTCACAGGTGATGGCACAGGTGGCTTTGTACAGTCTTCTACTGCTGCCTTTGAATGCACAACTCCTGCTTGACCTTGTGGAGACATGTGGCCCAGTGTATAGTCTAGGTGTTCGCTGTTGTGCTTTAGGTCCTGTGCTGCAAGTTTGGTGGGTGGGAATCAGAATCTACTGGGGTGCCAAATAATTTTTTTAAAGTGGTTCTTCATGAAAAGCCTTTTGTTGCAGCTTATCAAAAGGGTAGTGGATCATTCTGATACTGAAAGCTGCAGATTTCTATTTGAAGAGAAATTGAATGAGAGTTGGATTCTGTGAAAGCCTTTTCCTTCTTTTGAAGTTTTTTTTAAACCACAGAGAAGCAGTGTACAGGGTAGATGACCCCTGTCTGTATCTTCCTTTTTATCATTAGAAAGATGCAAGTTCAGAGATCTGATCAGTAATTCTTCTTTGTCTTATTGTCAAGGTTTTTGCTTTGCACGGACTATGATTACAACATTAGGATTTCCCCACTGCACTCCAGAAAAATGAGAAGTCTGCTGCAAGCTCAGGAAAGCTGAGTTCCTTCTGTCTTGTGTTTTGCAAGCTCGAGCTATTCTTTAACTCACTGCTATGAAGAAAGCTTGGAGTTGTCAGGTGCCTTTGTTCTGCTATGAAATGAAAGATAGTTAACCATTTTCTGTTTAAAAGGGCAACATCCTTCATAAAGTTTGTTTGCTTTTCAGAGACTGGGTCTTATCTATCTTCACCCTGATACATCCAGATAGTAACTGCAGCTCAGCAAGTTACTAATATGGAGGAAAAGGGATGTTTTCTTGGCTGTAATTGTCTGCAAAATGTCACTTCCTATTTTACACCAGCTGAAACTTTGGTGTGTTTCGTCTTGCAGTTATTCCCAGGGAGGGAATCCTTGTTCCCACATATTTGTGTCTTGATTGGTAGTGGGAGAGCTTGGCTTGCTTAGTTGTTGGAGAGCAAATGAGGGTAGAATGCAATCATCACTAAACAAGGCCCAACACCTTCTCCACCTTCTTTTCCAGGCCTTTTGATGCGATTCTTTCCTCCCCATGTTAGGATTCCTATGACCTCATTGACCGGTTTGGTTTTGTTGTTTGGCTTTTTTTTAACCTGGTGACTGATTTATTAGCCTTACAATCAAATGATCACCAGGAGACTCAAGGTAGTATACTTCAGCAGAAACAGTATTTAATATGTCAGTTTTTATTAAGCAAGACTGATTATGTAGTTAAATACTTGAGTAAAGCATTCCATGTAGGGCTGAGGCCAGTGTGCTCTCAGGGAAAGTGTGCTAGTGCCTCAAATGGATTTAAAAGGTTAAAGCAAATGTAAAAAATATTGGGAACAGCCTCATACTGCCAAGGATGAAGAAGAGAGCAGTTCAACATGGGAGGTACAAAGGGCTTCCTGCAAGCAAGTCTCTTTGGCTGCCTATAACCTAAAACTCGTGCCATGCATGGGTTGGGTGCTGGCTCTGTGCACAGGCTGGAATTTAATGAACAATGTGGAATTCCCACCAAGAGCAGTGCCCAAAGAGGCATATGAAACATGTGGGAGTGAGCAACGGCAGCATTCTTGAAAAGAAAATAAAAGGTTTAATGGGATAGCTTCCAACAAAACTAACAAAATAAGTCACATAGTTGAGCTAAACTTAGGCTCCAGCTCTGAATCTTGCTCTCCACTCATGGTGGGAAACTAGGGAGACTAGGTGTCCAGAAGTTATTTCTTTTTTTAGTTATTTTTTTTTCTCCTGCCCCACACTGGGAAGAGTTACAAGAAGGTGAAACTGGGATTACTCCATCACAAACTCTGAAGGATAGTGTCACTTGGAGCCCACTTTTAAAAAGCAAAGAAAAAAAGACATTTCTAGTGTCTGGACACAACTATGGAATTGTGGAATCAAATTAACATTTCTTCTCTGGCAGGCTCCACGCTTGCTGGATTTCTGCATCTCCATGGAAGCACACTGAGGTTCAGATGTGGCTTTATGCATTCTCCACATGCATAGAGGCTCCTTTACTGTGCCTCCTTATGTTGCAGCTGCTATGAGATAAACACCACTGAAAGGCAGATGAACAGTCACTTAAGGGTGAGGAGCTTTGGATGGTCGTGCCTGGAAGATCCAGATGCCACTGGATCATATTCTGCGAGAGCAAAGCTCTCTTCTAATTTTCATAGCAGTGGTGAGGTATTGTATTTTTAAATACTGAACAAAAGCCTAAAACACCCAAATTTTGTACCATCACTTTTAAGTTCATAGATAGTCAAGATGTAAAATGTCTTTAATCACTTTTTTTACTCCCACTAAAACAAAATCCTCTCTTTGACGATAGCCAAAGAGAGCCAGGGTTCAGCATTTCACCTTTGACTAAAATCAGGCATTATGATCATCTTTCTGAGATCTCCTTGACTAAGAAACCAGGCTCCTATTTCTGGGATGGATGGTGGGATCCAGTGTTTCTGTGTACAGTAATCAATACTGAACTGGTGTTCTTTGTAGCATCACTTCTGGGAATCCTGCGACTGCTACAACAACTGCAGCTATTGAACCAATCTCTTAGGTAATCAGCCTCCCCCTTATATCATGTGCTGGGCTTCTTTTTAATTAGAAAAAAATGCTGTTTCTTACAAGCAAAAGGCTTCTTGTCATTAGCACTGTGTGTCTGTCTGGGCATTTGGTCCCAGATTAATTTAAAAGCTGAAGCAGGAGCAGTCTCATGAGCGAATTGAGGTTTCTCCCCTGTCATCATGAAAGATCAGTACTGCTCTAAAACACTTTCAGGAAGGTCCCACTTTGAAATGGCCTTTAATACCAGTGATTTCTAATGGGATGCTGAAATATGACAGCAGGAACATGTGCAATGAGTTCCAAAAGTCTAATGACAGTCTAACATTTATCTTTTGTGTTGCTAATCTCTTCTGCTGCCAGGAGATTAGTTTTCAATATGTTGAAATAAAAACTCATTCACCCTCTCAGGTCCCAACACTATACGATTGAAACATAGGTTCTGCTTGCTCTTTTTTTCTCTCTGGGTACCTTATGCTGAACCTTACTATGTTTTTTTTTTTGCTTCCTGTGTTGTTTTTCTGCCACCTTTGTTCCCCTGCTCCCTCTTTCACATGGCACATTGGTATGGGTCCATCTCAGCTTGCCACCTCCCGGTTTCCAGCTTGTTTTGATGTTTCCTGTTTAGACGTGCCCCTATTTCTATATGGTTCTACTTTTCTATTCCAAAATCTCTTCCCACCCTCCAGCTCTTGTCCCATGCTGACCACCAGCAGACAAGTCCTAAGCAGCATTTTGCCCAGGACCTACTGCAGCTCCAAATATTGCATCAGTGTACCTGAGAAATCAGAATCACAAAATGGTGGGCGTTGGAAGGGACCTCTGGAGATGATCTTGTCCACCCGCCTGCTAAAGCAAAGTCTGCTAGACCAGGGTGTCCAGGATCGTGTCCAGGCAGGTTTGGAATCTCTCCAGAGCAGGAGATTCCACAGCCTCTCTGGGCAGCCTTGGGCCAGGCTCTGTCACCCTCACAGGAAAAGTTTTTTCATGTTCAGATGGAACCTCTGATGTTCCAATTTGTTCCTATTGCCCTTTGTCCTGCTGCTGGGCACCACTGACATGATTCTGGTCCCCAAATGTGGCCTTTTGCTCTCTGCTCATCTGACTGTGGTTGTGCCTTTTGGGGAATTCAAATGGAAAGAAGTTAAGCTGTGGGATCACAGCCTGTCTCGCGTAAGATTGGCTCTACAAACCTATGTCATGCCATGAATAAAGTGACAGTACTACTCTGTTGAGGAGACTAACAACAATGTGCTTTGCGTGCAGCTCAGATTCTTCAACGTGTTCTCCATTTAGATATTTTTTTTTCCTGCCATACTGTCTTCAGATGTTCGGTTTCATTTGTCACTTGGCACAGATTAATGACACTGCAGCTCTGAATAATTTTAATACCTACTGCTGTGTATTGATGCTAATGAATTTAATGTTATTTCTGCACCATTATGTGTTACCATCCTTCAGTAAAATGAGACATGCAGTATTACTGCTTGAAAGATGTCCTGCCATTTCTTATGATCTGAACTGTGCTTTATTTCCACGGGTTAGATCTTAAGCTTTCCTTGATTTATATGGCTCATCTGATGGTACATTTTTAAGTCCCTGAGTGACTGCCTAGGAACTCTTTCTTTTGAAAAAAATACAGATTATGAAACATTTAAGACACTGCCCAAACTTCCCTGATGTATTTCCATTAACTCGGCGATGAAGAAATGCACTTATTCTTGGAAACAGTTTTTTGGAACCATTCACTAGAGCTGGTGTTCAAGGGTATGTGTATTAGGCACCATGAAGCAAACTGAATTATCCAGTTGACACATCTTAGGGGATCATCTAGACAGTTAAAAACCTGAAAATTAACCAAGTTTTGTTCACCTCATGTGACCTTGTTTTTCAGTTTGGATGTCTTGTATTTTAGCTTGCTGTTTATTGTGGAATACGCTTGTTTGGTAAAGCGGAACTTAAACATCAGTTATCTGGCACCTTTTGTCATGTATGACCCCTCTTGTACTGTGAACCACATGTTCTTGTACTTACAACAAAAGGCCTTTATTCTGCATTTAAGTTGGTATGAAGAAATAGAATTAATTCACAGGCATATAAAATAACTTAGCGTCTGTAGTCATACTGCTCTGTAACAAAAAAAATCTGTTATTTTTACTGGGGGATATGGGGAGAATAGTAAATAAATTACACTGCTCCTCTAATAACTGTCTTGATTTGTTTTGTTGTTGTTTAGTGTCCTTCAGAACTGTATCATTTGAGCAATATTGCTAGTAAGAAATCAATGCCCTCAGACAATTACCAAAACAGGGCAGTCCCGTAAGATCTGTTGTCTTGGTAGTCATAAATAGAATGAAGCACTATCTGTAGAGGCAATAAAACACTGCTGTGCAGAGCCTGGCTAATTATCTTTCCCTGCAATTTCAGCTGATAACACCACCTCAATAGGTATTAGACTTCAGAATGAGGAAAGTAATTTGGGCAAGGGAGATGAAGTCAACAGAATTTACTAGGTTATGAGGTTAGGTAGGGCTTGTATGTATTTTTGGTAAGGTCTGCTGTCACATGGAGCATCAGCCAATGTAGAAGGGGGTTCCTCAGATGAATGTAAATGATCTCCTTCAACTTGACACAATTATTTTAAAAGGTGAACTGCGTAAATCAGTGGCTCAACTGTCAAGCTGCCATAAATGCATCCCTAAGTGTGACCCTAGACTGTGTGCTAGTAATAAGATTTGTTTTTTAGGACACATGGTCTTTTATTCTAGATGTTTGCAGTATAACATGAAGTGGTAGGTTTCTTTCCACAACAAACTGGTTAGTTTTAGGTACTGGGGCAGGGATCTGGGATGTAAATTGTGAACTGCCTCTTAGCTGCCTGTTCCCTCCTAGCTGGGGTTTGCAAAGGGCTTTTCCTCAGAATTTGGCATTTGCAGTGTCAAACTTCCCAGGAAACTTACAGCTCATCAACTCAATTCCCTCACCTGAACTTGCAGGAGTAGTGTACTTACATTCTGTTTCTACCAGACTATCTCTGAGGAAGATTCTTCACCCTGAGGGTGGTGAGACACTGGCACAGGCTGCCCAGGGAATCTGTGGATGCTCCATCCCTGGAGGTGTTCAAGGCCAGGTTGGATGGGGCCTTGAGCAACCTGGTCTAGTGGGAGGTGTCCCTGCCCATGGCAGGGGCTTGGAACTAGATGATCTTTGAGGTCCCTTCCAACCCAAACCATTCTATGATTCTATGAAGTACGAGGCAGTTTCACCTCAGCTCCTGTAGTTCTTGAGAAGACAAGTTCTTTTCATTAAAGCTAACGTACTCCTGAATACAGAGCTGAAAACAAAGTTATGAATATTTTCTTCTAGTGCAACAGAAACCTGGTGCTTTATGCCCAAGCTGTACATCAGTGCAATAATTAAAACATTTGCCATCACCTGATGCAACATACTGCTCATTTGATCATATCTACTTACCCTTCTTGCTGCACCTCTGCTGGTTTTCAGGAGAGAGAGTTACATGGGCGTCAGGCAGCAGCATCATGATTCTTTAAAACTTGCATTGCATTCCTCCGTAGCCTGCTGTGAAATGGAGGAGGTGTAAACATAAATACATTATCCCCTCGGCCTTTTGTGTGCTTCTACTATCTATGATGATCACAATATATTATAGAAATCTCAAGTACCTTATTACTGAAATATCATGTTAAAATGGGGGTTATATTCACAGCTGTGAGCTCATGGGGTTTTTTTTTAAGTTCTCTGAAAGCATCAAGTAACTGTACAGTAGAACAGATTTAGTGGACTTCTAATTTTATACTGGAAATGGTTATTACATTTTTTCTTGATCTTGCATTTAGGATTAATTTACAGTGAATTTACTTAGTGTCAGGACTACATAGATCAATAGAATACTGCAGCACTTCAATAACTACACTTTAATTTGTGCTCTTGTTTTGTTCCTCTAGCCAGAGTCTGCTCTGGTTTCTCACAAATATGTATCCAAATGTGTATGGAGTACACTGAATTTCCTCTTTCCAGGGACATCGGATATTCATTCTCATTCCTATCCCTTTTCAGTTGTTCAGCATTCATTCATTTTTTTTCTGTACTGTCTTTTAAGCACAATAGCAATGAAAGTAAAGTTTAAATTCAAATAGGAAATACCTTACTTCCAAGTGTCTGAACTGTGTGATTCCTTTGTAATCATATATACATGATAGGTAAAAGTTTTGGTGATGGGATGATGGCTCTGCTCTTTTTTTGAGCATTGTCTGTTCAGGTTCAGTTTCAGCAGGACAATTTGATATGGTTTTAAATTTATGAATACAAGGAATGAGACAGCAATAAGCCTGGATTAATTACATACACAAGGGAAATGCTATTAAGAGAACTTCCAGGGTGTGTATCAGAAATAGCTTCCTATTGGAAAGAGATGTGGATATAAAAGGAAGAGGTGGTTGAAAAAAATCATAATGGGATGCCTACGTACAAACACGCAATAAACTTGGTTTTAAAAGCCTTGCCTGGGATAATGCTGCACTGGTCTTGCTGGATGCCTCATTGAGGTGGAGGGTTAGGCATTTCTAGCTTTTTACTTAAGATTTTGTACTTTTTTTTTCCTAGCTATATCTGTTTCTATGTATACAGGATTTCTTTATTTTTCTGATTTTTAATCTTTTTTCCCTTCTAGACACTCTCTTCCTTCAACAGCTTTGTGGCAGCACAATTTCATTTGAATTTATGTATACATACTTATACTAAGAGTAACTTCCAGTGTGCTTTCTAGGTTTCAAATAATTTTGAGACAGTTTGTTTTTCAAGAGTACCAAGAAGTGCAAATACCTCAAGTACTGGGAGCTTTGCGAAGTTTGAGTTTCTTGGCTTTTTTTTTTTTTTAAGAGATTGGTAGGATCAGTCATTCTGTATGGGTTCGATACACTGAGGATGAAAGTAAATGTGATACCAGTGCTTTGATCGCATCTTTAATGGCCACCTGTGAAAACCGACACTTAAGAAATCTGCCTCTTGATAAAAAACTTCTCAGAGCAAACCAGAAATCTTTTGCACAACCTTCATCTTCAGGCACCCATTGCAGCAGTGTCTGGAGACTTCTTGCATCAAGCCCCTCTGGCATCTCCAGTGTATTCAAGCCAGTGCAAGCTTACAGGGCTGGTTTTTCCCGCCTTTTTCCCCCTCATGTTGCCAGGCAGGGTTTTTCTCTTTTTAAAAACATGCTTTCCCCAAGGAACCGCCATGTTGTGTCTGTGCTGGGGCCGTTGGAACCGGTCGTGTCCGGTTCAAGCAGCTCTGGCTTCCCCTCAGAGGCTCCTGCTGCCGACGCCTCACAGCCGCCACCCGATACAGGACTCAAAAAGCATCTAAATGTAAAAAATTTGTTTGCGTCCTCCTGTAACTATTCCTTTGTGCTGGCCTGTGCCAGCTGCAAACTGTTTAACATTGAGAGACTAAGGAAAATAGTCAAGATGGGTGTTCTCAGCCCAGGTGAGAAGCCTGCTGCTCTCATTTCCTCGTCCTTTTTTTTTTTTCTCACCTCTTGTTGATCGATCTTTTATTTTCTCCACACTCTGGCAGAGCTGCTGAATGACAGGAACATGCTGGGGCTTATTTAAGTAAAAGAATGATTGCACCACCTCCTCATTTAATTTTTTTTTTTTT